>PVKS010020322.1:0-37004 GCA_004027875.1 Aplodontia rufa | reverse complement strand
CCTCATAATTGTGTGCTCATTACATTAAAAAAAAAACAGTGATGGTGTCAGTAGTGGTGATGGTGGTGGTGGTGGTGCTGGTGCTGGTGCTGGTGCTGGTGCTGGTGGCAGTGATGGTAGTGGTGATGAGGATGGTGGTAGTGGTAGCAGTGGTGGTGCTGGTGCTGGTGGTGGTGGTAGTGATGGTAGTGGTGATGAGAATGGTGTTGATGGTTGTGGTGATGGTGATGATGAGGATGGTGCTGGTGGCGGTGATGGCTGTAATGGCGGTGGTGCAGATGATGAGTAAGCCTGGAGTACTTGTGACACAATGTGCATAAAACACTGACAGGAAAGGCCACTGGGGCTCTTACCAAAAGAGGGGATGCAGAGAAGTCCTAGATAAGTCCTAAAACAATGCATACATACTCTTAAAGAAAGCTCATTAAACAAACAAAATTTTCCTAGCAATTATGCCTATTTGTTCAAGGTCAAGTCCCATGGTTCATGCTTATTATTAATGCAAATTATTTCTTTCTAAATACCTATAATATCTTTACCTATATATGTACTGCTCTTCTGAAGAATGGTTGTAACTAGTATTCTTCTCTTTTTTTATAGGATGAAGCAGACTCTCATGGGACAAAAATGATGGACTTGGAATAGAGGTTAAGCAGTGTTCTTAGCTTCACAGCAAATGTATAAAAGTAAAACTGAGACATGCTTATAGAGAGTATTACTACTACCTGTTAAAAAGCATTCGCTAGAAATTGTTTTACCATTGAAAGAAATAAAAATTTTATGCATACACATGTAATAAAAAGGAGATTAAAATCCAAGAAAATATGCAACATAAACCAATGATCATTCTGTTTGAGTTTATCAAGAAAACAAGCAGCAAGCCAAAGATGTTTTTGTTTCTGAAGTGCACACAAATAGCAGCCTCTTTGTCTCATAGTATGGGTGTATAATGAACACTACATTTTAGCTCTTGGAGGTTTGGTCATGACATTAAATTTGTGATAACATGCAGTTGCATAACTGGTTTCCTATAATAAAATAAACATAAGAGAGAAGTCATATATGAAAAAAATATAACAGCCTAACATTTTTGAATAAAACTTTTATTTAACAACAGAAAACTAACAAATGAAGCAACACTTTGTGAAACAAAGGTCATTCCATAACTCTGTAAGTTTAGTTCTATATAAAGTTGAATAAATACACTGAAAGTGACAATTCATTTTATTTAATTTTATAAATGGTATAACTTCTCATCATACACCTACCCATGGATGCACTTTTAATAAGTAATTCACTTTATAGGACTACATGTTTCTGAAAATCTCACTGTATTAAAACATTAGAGTACATTAAAATGGCATATAACATTCTTCAGAGTATCAAAATAATAGAAAAATATATCTAAATAAAATTTTAAATATTTGACTGCTATTTTTTTAAGAGCAGGGATTGCATTTACTTTATCTCAGCTTTGAGGTTTATTTGGTAGACCTTCCAGCATAGCACCACAACTATTAAGATTTCTTTCCAGGGTAGTACTAAGTATACCTCCTGCATGTATGAAGAAAATTTTATCTAATGCAATATTCAAAACAGAAAACAACCCTTCTTGTATGACATCAGAGTTAATAATTAATTGATTGCTCACAAGAAAATAATTTGCGGCCCCTCTTGGTTATTACACTATTCGCATCTTGCCTGAAACAGTTCTATTCTTGCAGAACTACATAAATCTAGAGAGAAACCCAGATTCCACATGTATGACTGACACCTAAACCATCAAGCCAGCGCTCTGGGGATAGTCATTTTACAAAGCTGCTTCGTCATTCCTGTCCATATCTGTGATGCCTAAATATCAGCCGCCAAGAAGCCATATCATGAAAAGTTAATTTGGCTCTTAAAGATAACATGCTTTTAAAAAGTGATAAGAAGGAAAAGTTGAGCCGGGTTCAGACAGACTGTCTCTGTTCCCAAGTTCCGAAAGAAAATGCACTCCCAGAAATATTTTCTGTTACCTTATCAGCAGCAACATTCCTCCACATTCCTGATGAAATAAAACTGTTCTCCCTTCCAGGAGGTGGGGTGTGGCCCTGTGGACGCAGGTCTGTGTGTGATTGTGTGTCTCCTCTGACCGTTTCTGGTCAGGAGTGAACCTGACACGAGGTAAGGAAACCTACCCTGCAGACATGGCTTTTTATATTTCACACTTTGCTGAAGTTGTTCCTTTTTCTTTGGTCTCATGGAGTCTTCCCTCCTCTCCACTCCTTCTATTCCCCCTCTGCTCTTGCTCAATTTGGCAGCACATTCATGGAGGCAATCTCTATGAGATCTGCCATGTGAAATAAATAAAACTCACACTCTATTCTCAGCATCTTCCCTTCTCTCCTCTATCCCCCTTGGACCAAAAAATAAAAAATAAATGTGATAACCTTCATTTTCAAAAATACTACTGAGTGTGTGTGTGTGTGTGTGTGTGTGTGTGTGTGTTTTCTTTGAAAATTGAGTCTTTTAAAATGATCCTGAGCCAAGCACAACTTGCACTTGGGGAACACTGCCGTGAAGAGAGAGATCACACAGAGACTACAAGGAGCCAAACAAATTGTCTTGACATCTGCTGAAGTGTTATAAAGGAAGCTGGGTAGTAAAAGATGAAAGGGAAGCTTGATTCCTCACCCCACTGTCCACCCCCCACATGCTAAGAATAATCTTGACTGGCTCAGTATCTATTTGCCTCTTACAGAGAAGCAGTGAAGTTAAACTGGGCATTATTATCCCAAGGCAGCAGTGATCCAAATATTTAACCACTTAGAATTTTATACTTTGCATAGGAGGGGGAATTCCTGGAGTGTAACAGCATTAAGGCAAATAGCAGCACTTTTTCTTTAGAATGAGGGACTATGCCCATTCCTGCCCATATCTCTTTGTCCCTTTCTCATCCACCTTGTGTATGCAAACCCCATTTAGACATCCCTTTTGTGAATAGTACTGTTCTAAAGAAAAACCGGTTATTTCAGTAGAATACAAATATGAAGTAGAACAGGAAATGTTTTAGCATGATGCCCAGTCCCCTCTCTCCCTGGCTCTGCAGTTCAGTCCCCCAAATCGACCAAGGAAAAGGAAAGGTGTCTATGTGGTTGCTTCCCAACTCCAGCCTCTACTTATGGAAGACATCAACAGTCTTGATGCTCTTCCACCAAATGCAAACGTAGCCTCAGGATCCTTCTTAACACTGAACTCCAGGGAGCTAATGGAATTATCAATGAACCCCCCTGGTTTGAAAAAGGAAATCCAAGCAACCTCTCACATCCAGGCATCTCCCTTAAGATCAATGTCATAGAGAAAGCTGAGGCTCCATCAGCATGAGGCTCCTTTTGTGGGAGTAGCTAGTGATGGCAGGAGGCTGATTAGCTTGCTCTTCTTGCATCTTCAAATTCTTATACTAATTTTGATGAAATACTAGATGAATAAAATTTTATGAAATCATGAGCTGGTGCTGGAGAGGTGGCTCAGCAGTAAAGTGTCTGCCTAGCATGCAAGAGGACCAAGTTTCAATCCCTAGCACCATGTACAAAGGTAAGTGGAAGAAAATGAAACATCTGATAAAAAATAAAATTCTCTTTCTCTCTCTAAAAAAATGAAAAACAAAAGTAGAAATCATGAGCTAAGCACAGGTTGTATAGACTGACAGTAAGGCTGAGTAGAATGTCGTTTTCAGGAAAAGAGTAGAGAAAGAGAAGAAAGAAAATGAATATGTTAGCTCCCCACAGTTACCGCACAGGCCCAAGGGAGCCTCCTTATTAAATTAAGAAAAGTATCAGAGGTCTAGCAGTGTGCATACATAAATTCAGAGATGTAAACATTAATTAATTTCTAGGGTGATGACAATGTTCCCTATCTGGCTAGGGCTTTGGATTACAGAGCTAGATGCATTTGGAAAAGCTCAATAAACAGTATACTTACAATTCATGCATTTCATTCACCCAAAAAAATGTAACACTTTAGTTAACATATGCATGCTGAATATTTAACAGTGAGGTATATTTATATTTGAAACTGGTAGTGCATTCCCTAGAAACCTTTTTTTCACTTTCTTGTGTGTTTGAGTATGTTTACAATAAAATACTAGGGAAAGAAACAACACATACCTAATTCCATTATGAAACTCTTGTGATCTCTCTGTCATTTCTCCTGTTCCCTTCTGATCTGAAGCAAGAAATTTTTTAATCCCCATTTGTACCAGGTGAAATTAAAAACCATGATATTACTGGAAGGTCTTGAATTCCTTCTTCCTAAAGAACTGTTGAAATCTGCCTATCACGCCTTAGCCAGGGTAGAAAAACTTTGAACCCAGGATCCTTTCATGTCCAAAGCATTAGCAGTGGCCCCTGCTTATGTACCTTCAACTAGCACTTTTGTTAGACAAAATGTCACTCAAATGAAAATATGAAATCATGTCTGCCCCAGCTTGATTAGAATATCACTGACCTGACGTGTTCTTGCTTTTCTCAGAGCACACAGGCCTTATTGCTGAGCTTGGCAAACCATAGTTGATAAATTACGTTCCATCAAATCTACACTGGGGATTTCAGAGTCTAAATGATGGATACCCTGGGACTCAAAGTATTCAAAGCTTGGGCTTTTGTAAAACAAGTGCAAAGAGCTCAGTGAAAACCTATTATCACTGGCAGGATGAAGGAAGCAATGCAGTGGTATTTCAGCAGCAGCGGCCATTATCAAATTCACATGAAATACATCCCAACTCTAAATCACACTTCTCTCTCATTTCACAGTCTGAAGGAAACTGGACACAGCATGCTAAACAAAGACATTTTTAACCAGCAGAATGAAGAACAGGATGTAATGATGCTCTAGCAATAATTTCTACCAGTTGACCAAATACTTATATATTGCTGTCCCCACTCCCCTCTGCTCTAGTCTGACTTTCAGAACTAAAATTCCCAAGGAATAGGATGATATAATACGGCTAATGAGAATAAGTGAGCATTCTACACTATGCTTCAGGGGTACTCTGCTCGGCCTGCGACTCCATACTTTTTAATTTCATTGTAAAAACAGTGCTTTGTAAAACGGGAAAATCCATTTGGCTGGTGTGAGCTACAAATTAAATCCTTGATTAAATTTTGGCAATTACATCTCCAGGTCATTTCCATTTAAACATTTTACATTCATTTGAATAAGCTTCTCAATCATGATCTTGGCAATCTATTGTATGACAGAAAGGAGTATAATAAACACTATTAAAAGATTAGCTGACAAACAGAAAAAATTGAAGGATCTGGTAAAGAAATATTTTACTTGCCTTTCAGTTGTTTGCACATGGGCGTGTGTTGCCAGGAATCAAAAAATAAACACAAGGATCTTATATACACATTTTTTAGTGAAAGAGAAAAAGAGAGTTTTTTATTTTTTTATTTTTCCCCCTCCACTTAGTTGTGTGCATGGTGCTGGGATTGAACCTTGGCCCTCATGCATGCCAGGCAAGCATGCTACCACTGAGCCACCTCTCCAGCCCTTTATATATGCTCTTAATGAGTGGAGAGTAATTAATATCAGTGGTTTCAAAAATCTATCATGCATAAATATCTCCTGTACAGCTTGCTAATAAACAGACTCCTAGTGCTCCACCCCCACAGAAGAATTCAGCAGGACTGGGTGTTGCTCCTGGATTTGCATTTCTAACAAGTTTTCAGGGGGCGCTGATACTGTGATGCTAGGACCATTTGGGGCAGTGCTTATCCGAATGTTTTTGATGTATGCAACCCCACTAAATGGTTGTAAGAAGTTCAACAAATGCTCTAAGATAATAATAACTCATTTATCCAGCTCTTAAAGATGTACAGAAATCTGATTAATGGTTTTCCATTGAGAATTGAGTTTCATTGAGATAGAGAAGATGGACCCAGATCTCACATTCTGCATATTTTCCCTTTGAGGGGATAGAAACCTTTTGCACACTTCAAGAATCCTGTGTCCTGTTACCTTCTCCTCAGTGTCAGATTAGCTTGAGGAAACAATCAGGTAACCCTTCTCTAAAATGGTTATTTTACTACCTCTCCATGGGGTGATGGCCATCTCATGGGTGAGACAAGGTTTGGCCTTGTTGCCTAGGCTGGCCTTGAATTCACGATCCTCCTATCATAGACTTCCAAGTTGCTAGGATCACAGTTCCTAGCTAGAGCAATAAAATATTAACATGGACATGATGATATCAATCATTGAGATATGGGAAGTCTATATAAAGTTGGGGAACAAGTGGCCATTCCCAGTCCCCTGACATGGCAAATGAGTGGCCACTCCCAATGAAGATGCCCAATTCCATTCTGGAGATATTATTGATGCAATAAAAGCCAATTCTCATTTGTTCTATAATCACTGAAGACAAAGTATCTAGGCTGGTTATTAATCTCATCTGCATCTCAAATAGTAGAATATCATATCTCCTTGCAAAATAATATAATTTTCTGTAGTATTTGATAGAAGGCCTGTTTCCTAACCTCTAATGATATTTATAAATCACCTCTGAATTGTCCTTTGTCTTAAATAGACTCTAGGAGAGTACTTACAAGCAAAGTTACTACTTGTAAATTTTTTACCCCTTCTGGTATTTTACTATTCTTTCACCATACCAAATCCAATAGAATATTTTCATCAATCGAAGTTTCAATGAATTGCGTGTTGAAAACTGGAGACAGAAAACTTTGACCTAGGCCTAACCAGTATTGAGCACAATGGAAAGATTGGTTGCTGCTCCCTTCATGAGTTACTCTTCTTTCCTTTAGCCCTAGAGTTCCTTTTTAATACCTATGATAATAGGTAGCATTTCTGTTTATGGTTCACATGTAATTTACTCAGTTTCAGCTAGGTGATTTAATTTTCACAACAACCTTATAAAGAATGGAGACCCAGAGACTTTTAGTGATCTCACCAAGGCCACAGAAATGATACGTGACTCACATACTTGGGTTTTTCTATTATATGACGCTACCCCCAAGAGTGTAGCAAAACTTATTAGATTATTTTTCATTATATCTAATTTTCAAGAAAACTGACCTAGACTGCCTATGGGGGGAAAAGTCGTGATTTCCAGAAAACCCAATAAGAATAAAGAACAAAAATTTTGGAAACCTGAGGCTATATGCAATAAGATTGGGAAAGTACCAAAACTCCAAAGAGCAGATGCTGATGTGTATATGCCAAATTCTGCAAAATTTGGAATCAGAAGTAAAACAATGACTCCTGAAAATAAGACACAGATATGGCATACAGGTATTAGGAAAATTACATGAAACAAAATACGCAAAATCCCAATCATTTCCAAAAAGAAATAATGAAGATTCTCATAAACCTACAGATAAAAATTCACCATGATACTTTAGGATAAAAATGATGCAAAATAAGCAATGATAATTGAATTTCAAGGATAGTGAAAAAAAGATCTTTGAGAAATCCATACTGAAAATTGAATTTGGCCATCTAAACTAAAGCAAGCAAGAGGAGGTGAAAAAATACAAAATACTTCTGATGCAATGAGTTTTAAAAGAGGAACAAAAATGGCTCGTGGTTTTTATATACCAAAATGTCACTTATGTTAAGTGTTAAAAAAAATACATTGTAATGTATGCACACCTATAGGAACTTAGCATCCTAATGGTTTCCCTGACACACTACTACTTGATGAAATGCAGAAAGTTATGAGAATTCTAGAATTCCTAAGACATTACATAAAATGATTGACAGCACTGATTTCATTTAAATGAAGAACTAAAACTGAATAAATTTGGTTGATAGCTACATAATAAAATGTAATATTGTGAAACTGGATGTAAAAGCAATAAAATGAATAATTGTATTTACAAATTAGAGAAGTGATAGGAAGACCAGTAAGTTCACTAACTTTTTCACTAATTCCAAAGTAAAGTCACATTAGAAGAGAAGGATTAAACCAGGATTTCGACAAATGAATATTGGGAGGACACAATTCACCCCATAAGAATGTTCCTTTCATCCGCTAATACAGCTAGCAATACATTAAATATTACTATAACCAAAAGTGTTTGCCATTACTAGGGTATAGATGATTACAAGGTAGAATTGTATGATTTCTCCTTGTTAAGAGAGATTAGAAGCTGGCAAACAAATGAACAAAACTGATCAATCCCAGGTAAAAGATCTTATATAAAACTTTGTAAATAGAAATTTTTGTAAACACAAAATTTGAATCTTGGCAAAGAGCAGCGATTTAAAAATGTAATCAAAAAGTAACTAGGCATAGCTCTAAAAGATCTGAGTCCAAGTTAGCTAACACTGCATGGATATTGACATGCTTGGTCTACTCCAGTAAGAAGCTGGTCCTTCTTCTTTGGCACAGGTGGTTTAAAAAACAAAAACAAACAAACAAACAAAAAACATTGCATGAGGCTTGAGAAAAAAAAAAGCCAAGAGGAGAAATAACCTGGCACACAGAAGGGAACTTATGATCATGTGAAGACTTTCAAAAATCATGCACTAGAATCCCCAAAACGGTTCTGGCAGTCAATAATCTAACACCCTACTGAGAGATATCTATTTTTAAATTGTTAATTTCTATCTATGAGCCACTCTGGATTCCCAAGTTAGAAAATCCTAAGGAAAATTATAAAGGTAGTAAAAGTGGTACTAAATTTCTTGTATTGTACTCACAATAGTAATAGTGCTGTACAGTGACACCAAGGTTGGAACAGGTTTATTACCAAAACACAACATGATCATAGACAAGACACTTGAAAGGATGCCTTTCTGTGACTCAGCTTTGCCTATATAGTGGGGAAATTCACATGAGTTGAGTGAGCAGAAAGCACATGGATAATGTGGATAATGTGTTAAGATGGAGTACCTAAGAGCAGGGCCTGTGGCAAGGATCCAGGTGCATGTTTTATTGAAAGATGATTTAAAGGAAGTAATCAGGAGACAGAAGAAGAACTAAGCAAAGTCTCAGATAAAGTCTCCTTGTCTATGGGGGTCTCTGGAGCCTCTTCCATGCTTGTCCTGCCTTGAGACAATGGGGATGGCTTTTGTGTGTCCTTAATCATTCACAGCAGTAGGGCTGCCTAGAGGATGTGAGGCACCTTCCTCCAGCAAAGGTCAATTTTCAGTGAACAGGGCAGCTTTGAACCAGAAGAAACCAAAACTCTCAGCAATTGGCCAAGGGAGGCACTAACCTGGCAAAAGGGAAAGAGATGGGGTACAGTTACATCACCCTGCTTTACTCACTGCAGGTACCAATCTAATCCTCCAACATTAGATTTTGCCACAGTATTGACTTTACCTATTTTATAGTAGATGTATTTCTCAAATCTCCTTTAAAAATATCAATGTCATTGTCGAGAAATATTTGAAAAATACCCCAGGTAGAAAAATGCTAAGGATCACTAAGCTCTGAAATCCTATAATATAATGAATTCCAATTAATTGTTTTAAAATACATCTTCGCATCTGTGCAGGTCTTTTGCCTCCCTTCTTTTAGCATCATTCTGCACTTTCATGTATTATTCTATGTCCCAGGGACTTGGAGGCTGTAAACTATATTTCCCATACTTTCTATCTCTTAGTTATCTCCACCAATGGGGGGGGGGGCGGGATACTAATGCCATACCGGAAGGGAGAAAATAGGAAAGTGCATTTTTTTACCCCGTGGCTTATGGAGTTGCCACCAGCATCAGCAGCCAGCTACAGGGGCTAGCAACCTCAACAGTCACAGTTCAGGGGCTAGTTTAGAGTGAAATGGCAGCCCTAGCCTGGGCCAGAGTAGTGCTCCATAGCTCTGGAAATGAGATTAGGGGCAGTTCCAACAGAAGCAGAGTCCTACAGCAGTGTTAGACACGAGTGTGTCCATGTGATCTGCTCACATCACCTCCTCAGTTTGATTTGGTCAGACTTAGGGATAGAAGCAATTTCTTTTTACTGATCTCTGAGTCATATCATTCTCATTATTTTTCTTCTCTACTCCTGATGTTTTTGCAAATATGTATATTAAAGACCTTACTCTAACATACCAAGAGTGGTGCTGGTTTTTTCACCTGGATAACTCTTAAAATATCAAATACCTTACCCATGAAGAAGTTCATATGGCTGCAATAAGAAAGACATTGGAGTGACTCAATCACTTTGAGTGACACAGCTCAAAAGCATCATAGGAAGTATATTAGAAGATTAGACACCTTATTCTAATAGACTACTTCCTGCTTTACTTCCTAGCTCAAAATTTATAGGTATGCAATAAAAAGAACACTCATATCATTTAGTGTTACAATTGTACATGAATTTAATTTGCCATCCTAAGAGGATTACTGACATTCTTCTATGTAACTGACACTCTTTTACCCCTTATTCTACAAATTTAAATTTATAAGTATGGATCCAGAGATTTCTGCCCATAAAAATAAAACAAAAGATGAAAAGTGGGTCAGTGCTACATAGATCCAACAAATAATATTAATGTGTGCTGGGAGGGTGTCACTCAAGAAGACTGTCTTTCAGAATCTTGTCAGCTGGTAATTGTTGGTGTAACTTCTGTTTCCTATCTTTGTGTTCTGCATAGGTTATAGTATCCTATACATAAAGAAAACCCCATGCATATGGAATGAATGAAAACAGTCAGCATTTCTCAAATTAGTTATATTGAAATAATCTGGAACACTTGTTAAAGAAAACTGATTATTGGGTCCCACTCTCAGATTCTGGTTAGGAAGTCTAGGATGACGACCAAAAACATTTCATCAGTTCTTAGAGGATACTGATGTTGTCAGTGTAGAGACCACAGCTGAATGTCACTGGGATGGATGATAGAATCTTCTTAGAATTAGATGTAGCCAAGGGATGGATTTTTATCCAAGAAAAATGATGTTTTCCAACCTATGTCAATGTCAATCTGATAGTAGTTTAGGAGTTCTATTTTCCAAAATTATATTCCATCACATTCAAATTGCCAGACCTCATCCAGTTACCACCAATGCTTTCTACTTGCCATCTTTCCAATTTCTTTGAGGGTAGGAGGGCAAGTATTTCATCTCCCAGGCTTTCTTGAGGCACAGGAAGAATTTGAATAAATATTAAATAGTAATTTATGCTTTCAGAAAATTTCAACAATTAATTTGTTTTGTACGAGAAAAGACAGTAAAACTATGTTTGTTTTTATTTGCCCTGTTGAGAGATAGCAGGATAATCCTTGAACTTAGTAGGTCAGTAATTAGACAGATCAGTAGGACCTGGGTAAATGACTGAACTTTGAAGCTAATGAATTAAGAAATAATAGTTATGATGAATGCATTCCTCTTTGTATAAGCATGGCAGATATTCAAGTTATTTCTATATGAAGAAATTAAATACATTCTCTTGACTGGTTCATATAGCATCACACAAAAAGGTATGTACTTAATGACAGTAAAGAAACTGATACTGTATTTCTAATTATACCAATATTCAACTAGTAGAGAATGATTAAAAGGTAAAATTGGTTCTACAAAATTGCATATTTGATGATGTGTCATTCCCTCCAGTTGACTGTGAAAAGAATTTATCTTTTCCTCTGTTCCATTCTCTTGCCATGTAGAATTCTGGAACCACAAAACACACACCTATTCACATAGTGAAACATTTAAAAGACCCATGAAAATATAATGAATAACTATGTGTGCATTCATTAATTAAACAAACATCTAAACATTATTGAGGAATCCCTAGGAGTCAAGCACTGTTCTGTACCCTGGGAAGACAGCAGAGACAACTGCAGACAAAGACCCCTACCCTTCTCAGGCATTTATCCTAATCAGTGAAAGTAAACAACTAAAACATAAATGATTTAAATAGTATATAAGTCCTGAAAAATAACATGGAGGTGAGGCTAAGAAGAAGTGTCCTAGCGGTGACAGTTTTCAGCACAGTGACCAAGGTGGTCAATTCGTTGAAAGGATGGCATTTAAAATGACCTCTGAAAGAGAAATTGGAGGCAAGTGGATTACCTGAGATAAGACTGGTTCAGGAAGAGGAATGGCCACATACACAGGCTCTGTATTAGACTTTGCCTTTGGAGCTCCCCAGATGGAGTTCCCAGTGAATGCAAGGGAGTGAGCAAGGCAAAGAAAGAACAGGAGAGCTAGGGAGAGAGTTAAAGCAGACCAGCAGTGTGCTAGGGTCATGTACATTACATTAATGACTGGCTTTTACCCTGAGACAGTGGGGGCCATTGAAAAAAATTTTATTAAACATTATATATGAACTGGTACTTTCAGAAAATGGTACTACTATTTAATTAAGATTAGAAACATTATCTGAACTGTACAGTTGGAAAGTTTCACATAGAGTCTCTCCCACAGAACCAGATACGAATGATAATTAATGAATCTTCTGTTTGAGCATATGAAACCTTTGAAATGAAAAAGATCAAACTGTTTTTAACTGTTGCCACCAAGTTGTTCCCAAAATGAAATTGGTTGTGACTAAGTTTTAAACCCAAAAGAGAAACGTTAGCCAACTTAAATGCTTACTTATTAAGAGTGACTCTTTATACTGCCATTAGTTCTGTTTGCAACGAAGAGGTCTATTATGGGAATGTTTCCATTCACGAAATCATTCCTGACCTGGCAATTAACTAGTTTAGGCTGAAAAGGGAAAAGAAGGATAAAATTTAGGAAAGGAAGGAGGAAAAAGAATCATGAATTATTGAAATATTTCTTTGGAGAAAAATAATACAACCATTAAATCCAATTAAAACTAAATTATATAAACTATTTTATTTTTGAGCTATATTGATGGGTTACAGAGGGAAATAATGACAGCATTAAATTGGTCACTGACACATAATTGGTTGTGTTTTCATTAGGGGCAAAGTAGAGTTTGTTTATTCTTTAGTGGCCTCATGTTTACAAAATACCAGTAAAAATAGTAAGGGAGGGGTTTAATCCACATGGCCTATCACACACAGATTAACTAGCTAAATATTTATCTTTCAGCAATCTGGTAAGACCTAGTTTTTTAAAGACTGGAAATGCCTCATCTAGTTAGTAGCATCTTCATTATTTATTCTATGCATTTTTTAAGCTGGTTTCATCTAAAGCATTGGAATATTTTTCACAACATTCTTCACAATTATTCTACTCTTTCTACTCATGTTTGGGTCTCAAATAGTTTTCCTTTTTTATTTGTACCTCTAGCCAAATGAAATAGCAATTTATTTATTTGCTTTCCTTCTCAATGGGCTCTTGCATTATGCAGAGATTCAGAATGATTTTAAATGCATCATCTATAAACTCTTTCCTAACGCCATTCAGAAAAAACTCCCATTTACCTTCAATGATTCTGAGTCCGGCTTCCATCCATATACTAGATGTAGCTTCCACTAGTATGAGTATTGTCCAAAATATTTAAGTATCTTTCCATTCTGATTTTGAGACATGATCTGGGCTAAGTTATCCAGACTATCCTCAAACTTGTGATCCTCCTGCCTCAGCCTCCTGATTAGTTGGAATTTCAGACATGTGTTTCAGGGCATAGTTTAAGTTCCTTTTGAAGATTCTTTTTGCTTTAATGTTTATTGTTCTGAAAAATCATAAAAATATTTTCTCATATGAAAGTATTATCAAGTGTGTATTTGGTAAAAGAAAATTTCCTGCCTCAATTTTATTTTCCTAGACAGTGCTGCATCATGCCAATTCCATTGAACTGGCTTTCTGATCAATTTACAAAAGAATCATTGCCTAAACTTTGGAAAACACTGACAAGTCATGATAAATATGTAGAGTAAAAATAACTTTGACCAAAAAAAGATAGTTGGCATCCAATTCCCTTAAATTAGCATGTGAAACTTCTAGAACCAAATTAGAGACATGGTGAAATTCATGGTCAGAAGTGAGTGCTAGAGAGTGTCACTATTGTCATGGGGTTCACACTTACATATCAATTTGACTGCAGTGTTTAGATGAGAACTATTTTAACATTTTTTGATTTAAAGTTTTATTGAATTAGGAAATTGAAGTGACAGAGATTTTTCAAGGGAGCAATTAATCCATTTCATTCACCCAAAATATCCACTGAGGCCCTGTGCCTCCAGGTCCTATTCTAGACACTGGGAACAAGGTCAAGTACTAGCAGGAAAAGCCCTTAGGACCCCCCCAAAAGCATATAAACTCACCAAAACAATCATATTCTCTCTATATGAAATACAATTGTTAAAAAACAATGAGATATGGATATTATTAATATGATATATTAGGAGAAGCTTCCCACTGAGGCCATGGTGTATGTAGTCAGACTAATCAACAAAGTTGTTAGATACTCTACAACACCTGAGGCCACTGTAGTCCATGTACCTCCCTACACTGCTTCTGATGCCTACTCAATACTACTGTATTATTCCAGACCCCCCCCCCCAAAGAACTCTTTTACCATTTTGCAATAATGTCATCAAATTAATAAGAGAACTAGAAAGCAACATTCACTAAAGGTCACAAAACTATCATCATAACCAATTAAATAATCAAAACTATAGAAAATTGCTATAGTGAGAGAGAGAGAGAGAGAGAAAATCAATTTTTATTTAGTTTTTCATGTGGCCTTTGTTGCTCAACACTTAGTTGTGTACATGGTGCTGAAGTTTGAACCCATGTCCTTGTGCATGCCAGGTAAGCACCAGAACTGCTGAACCACCATTCCAGCCCCCAAAATTTCTCTTTCTTGACAGACTCCCAAAAGTGGCACTAAGGATAATCTAAATGTGAAATCTTCAAAATTAAAAAATTAAATACAATTGTAGAATATGTTAATTTAGATTACTAAGGAACTTCAAGTTGTGTTCTTAATCAGAGATGATAGGCATTAAACCTCTGTTTCTCTCTTTTATTAAATGCTCATAGAAATGATTTAAAATGTAAAGCTATTTTAAAACATATTAGTTGAAGAAACAGACTAAGTGAACATCATGAATTTAAAAAAATACTCAAAAGATAATATCATCAACGCAAATAGGAAATCCAGAAAATGTGACAAAATATTTTCATATTGTGTATTTGATCAGGGATCAATATCCAGAATATATAGAAAACCCTTAGAACTCAACAACAAAGTCTGATTCAAAACTTGGGAAAATTTTGAATGATATTTATCTCAAGAAGATCTCAATGGGCAATAAGTGCATGAAAAGATGCTCAATATCACTAATCTTTAGGAAAATGCAAATCAAAATCATAAGGAAAAACCATGTCACAACCATTAGGATGACTACTATCAAGAAATAGGAAACAGTAAGCACTGGTGAGGGTGTAGAGAGATTGGAAACTTTTCACCCTGTTGGTAGGAATGTAAAGAGATATAGTTGCTATGGAAACTGGTAGAATGGTTCCTCAAAAAATTAAAAATGGAATTAATATTATCACGCACCAATTCCATTTCCAAGTGCAAATCCAAAAGAACTGAAAATAGGTTCTTAAGAAAATACCTGTGAACCCATTTATAATATTACCATTCACAATACCTAAAACATGGAAGCAATCCAAGCATCTATCGACTAACGAATAAAAGTCATATGCATATATCAAGGAATAGATTTTGGCCTTAAAAACAGGAAATTCTGATACATGTTAAAACATGGATGATGCTTGAAGACGTTATGCTAAGTGAAATAAGCCAATCACACACCAATGAATAGTGTACGATTCCATTTAACTGATATGTTAAGAGTGGTCAAAATCATACAGAGAAAAGGTAGGATGATCTTTGCCAGGTAATGTGGAAGCAGGGGAATGGAGAGTTATTGATAAATGGTTAGAGAGTATCAATGTTATAAGCAAAAAGGCTCTTGGAGATGGTTACACAATATTATGGATGTATTTAATTCCGTAGAACTTTATACTTAATATGGTCCAGATGATAAATTTCATGTGCTTTTTTCCACAATAAAATATTAAGGAGAAACCCTGTATATTTAAAATGGGTGCAAATTACTGCACACAAATTATACTTCAATAAAACTGATTTTAAAAAAGCAAATAAAAATAAAAATATCACAAAGCATCATTAATTGAAACAGATCAGCTCTACTTCACTGGACTTTAAAATAACAATTCTAGGTCATAATAGTTCTTGTCACCAAATTATTATTATGTTATAGACAAAGATCAGATGACCCAAGATAAGGATATACTAGAGTTAAAGTTTAACCCCTTGATACTGAAAGTGTGGTCCATGGACCACCAAAACCATTATCATCTAAAGATTTGTGAGAAATGCAGTATTTTGGGCTTAGGCCAGGCCTAAAGAACCAAACTCTCATGATACCAGCTGAATGTCTGCCCATATCATGGTGTGGAGCATGGTTTTAGAATATTTTTACTGTGCATCAAGCTAGTTTTCTTCTCTGTGTGATCATCACAACTAACCAGTATACAGTGACTCCATGTACTATTATTATAACTTCTTCACTAACATCATCCTATTGATCCTTGCTAACATATTGTGAGTTTTACCTTTTTATTTTTAATTATCTTCCCTTTACAAAAGAGGAACATGGATTTCATAATTAACTAGCTAAGAATTAGCAATGGGATTTGGTATGCCTAGGATTCATACCTGGATTTTTGTTAATAGAGCTCTTAAACAATAGACTGCCTACAGATAGAGAATTATTAAAGGAGATTGAGCTAATTATTTACCTTGAAGCTTTCCAATCATGGATTTAAAAAAAAGATTAATCAAATCTAAGATTTTTCATAGACATTCTGGTTGACAATCCTGGGACAAGCAACAGTATAGGTACGTGTGAACCTGCCTGTTTTTCCTTTGTCACTTATAAACCATTAACAGCAAAAGTCACACCATATAAAACATGGTGTGAGCCATGCACAGTGGTGCACACCTGTAATGCCAGTGACTCAGGAGGCTGACATAGGAAAATTGCAGGTTTGAGATCAGCCTCAGTAACTTACCAAGGCCCTAAATAACTTAGCAAGATCCTGACTCAAAATAAAAAGAAATAAATAAAAAGGAACTCAACAAAGACATATCAAGAAAAGAAAACTTCAGACTAATATCCCTAATGAACATGGATACAAAAATTCTTAATAAAATTCTAACAAACCTAATCTGAAAACACACCAAAAAGTTAATGTATCATGAAAAAGTAGGCTTCATTCCCGGGATGCAAGGCTGGTTTAATATGTGCAAATCAATACATGTAATTCATCAGTAAAACAGAATTAAAAACAAAAATCATTTAATCATCTCAATTGATGCATAAAAGGCCTTTGACAAAATTCAACACCCATTTATGTTCAAAACTCTTGAGAAGATAGAGATCAAAAGAACTTAACTTTATAAGGACTATTTATGACAAACCCACAGCCAACATTATACTTAATGGAGAAAAAATGAAAGCATTCCCACTAAACTTGGGAACAAGACAAAGCTGTCCTCTCTCACCACTCTTATTTAATATAGTCCTCAAAACCTTAGCCAGAGCAATCATACAAGAGAAGAAAATCACAGGGATTTGAATAGGAAAAGAGGAAGTTGAACTATCTCTATTTCCCTATGATGTGATCCTATACCTAGAACACCCAAAAAACTGTATCAGAAGACTTTTAGAGCTTATAAATGAATTTGGAAAAGTGGCTGGACATTAGAGCCACACCCATTAATCAATAGCTTTCCTATACTTCAATAGCAATCCAGCTGAAGAAGAAATCTAGTCCATTCACAATAACCTAAAAAAGTATAAAATACTTGGGAATTAATCTAAAAAAAAGAAATAAGAACCTCTACAATGAAAACTATCAAACATTGAAGACAGAAACTGAAGAAGACCTGAGAAGATGGAAAGACATTCCACGGTTTTGGTTACTTAGAAACAATATAATTAAAATGGCCATTCTGCCGAAAGCCCTACACAGAATCAATACAACCCTCATCAAAATACAAATGTCATTCTTCACAGATATAGAAAAATCAATTATAAAATTCATTTGGAACAATAAGAAACCCAGAATAGACAAAGAATTACTAAGAAAATAAAAGCAGTATATATCACAATACCTGATCTAAATTTATACTATAGAACTGCAGTAACAAATACAGTGTGGTATTGGTATCATAATAGGCAGGAAGACCAAAGAAATAGAATAGAAGTCAATGAGACAAACCCACAGATTTTTAACCATCTGATATTTGACAAAGGTGGCAAATATATAGCTTGCAGGAAAGACAGCCTGTTCAACAGAAAGTGCTAGATGAACTGGACAGCCATATGCATCCAATTGAAATTAGATCCTTTTCTCTCACCCAGCACAAAAGTAAAATTGAAATAGATCAAAGAACTAGGAATTAAACCAGAAACTATACAATTAGTAGAAGAAAAAATAGGATCAACACTCTACCATATTGGTGTAGGCACCTTCTTCCTTAATAAGACTCCCATAGCGCAAGAATTAAAGCCAAGAATCAATGAGTGGGATGTCATGAAACTAAAAAGCGTCTGCACAGCTAAGGAGTTAGTAAAGAGTGTTAAGAAAGAACCTACAGAATGGGAGAAAATCATGGTCTGCTACTTCTCCAACAAGGTACTAATATCCAAAATATACAAAGAACTCAAAAAACTTAATACCATGGGGCTGGAGTGGTAGCTCACCAGTTGCAGTGCTTGCCTGGTATGTGTGAGAATCCAGATTCAAACCCAGCACCACTTATGCAACAAAGGCCAGATGAAAAAAATAAGTAAAATTGATTTTCTCTCTTTCTTTCAAAGAACAAAAACAAACAAACAAACAAAAAAACACCAACAAAAACTCCGCAAACAATCCAATCAATAAATGGGCTGTAGAACTAAACAGAAACTTCTCAACAGAGGCAGTTCAAAAAGTCAATAAATATATGAGAAAGTGTTCTACACCATTATCAATCAGAGAAATGCACATCAAAAGTGCACTGGGAATTCACCTCATTCCAACCAGAATGGCAAAGATGAAGAATAAGAACAATTACAGATGCTGGAAGGGTTGTAGGGAGAAAAGTACATTAATACAGTTTTGGTGGGACTGCAAATTGGTACAGCCACTATGGAAAGCAGTGAAGAAACTTCTCAAAAACTAGGGTTGGAACCACCCTATGACCCAGCTATCCCACTCCTGGGTATTTTCCCAGAAGAGCTAGAATCAGCTTTTTACAGAGAAACAGCTACATTAATGTTTATAGGAGCTCAATTTACAATAGCTAAATTATATAAACAACCTAGATGCCCTTCACTGGATGAATGGATCAAAAAATTGTAAGATTATATACATATATTGAACTTCTACTCAGCTATTAGAAAGACTAGTATCATGGCTTTTGCAGGTAAATGGATGGAAATGGAAAAAATGATGCTGAGTGAAACAAGCCAAACCCAGAGACTTTGGGTTGAATGTTTTCTCTCATATGTGAAAGCTAGAGTAAAACCTATGATAGAATGAAAGTTAGCTAAGTATATTAATAGACCCACCAAATTTGAAGGAACACATAAGCTAGGGGAACTATAGGTATGAAAGGGGAAGGGGGAAGAAAAGAGGAAGGAAGGATAGGGAGGGAAATAGAGAGGAATACATAGGATACACTTGACTCCCATGGGAAGCCAACATATACTGAGGCAGGCATATGAATCTAGAAATTTTAATAATTAAAATATATGTATTTGTTCATTTATATCTGAAACCTGGGGGGATTTCAGAGGAGACAAGTGATAAGAGAGTGGATGAAATGGGGGAGATCCTGGGCAAGGATTGTGTTTAAGCTATTTTATCATTATATGCATGTATGAGTGTGTACCAACTAATCCCTTCAATAAGTAAGACTATGTAGAACCAATAAAAAACATAAAAATAAAAAAATAAATAAAAGGACTGGGTATATAGCTCTGTGGTAAAGTACAACTGGGCTAAATTCCCAGTACTGAAAAAATTAATACAAAAATAATTTTTTAAATGGTTTGGAAAAAGCAAAACCATTTGTCCTGGATTTGTGTGTGTGTGTGTGTGTGTGTGTGTGTGTGTGTGTGTGTGTGTTGATTAATATCAACAGCCTAAACTAATCAAAGTTACTGAATCATTCCACAGTTCAATCATTTTAATTTTACATTACATAAATTTCCAAAAAGAATCCTGCCTTCTATTGATATTCTAAACATAAAAAAAACTAAAAAATAAAATTTAAAAAACAGCATTTTTTTTTATGTCTACACAGGGATTACCAATTTCTACCAGAAAAAAGGTAAGGAAATCACAGTCTGAAACATGCCATTTTAGTCACTGCTGATGATTACGGACAATAAAGGTCCTCAAAGTGGAACACTGTCAGTATTCCAAGGAGAAGAAACCTAAGCAGGAACATGGAAAATGCAGTTAGGACACAAAGGGAATAGACTGGTTTATAAAAAACAAAAAAACCAAAATCTTGAAAATGGTGTACAAAACACTTAACAGAAAACTAAGAAGTTAGTACAAGTGCTTGAATTTTGAAGGAACAAAGGAATGGCCCAATGTCCCCATTGTCTGGTGGAGAAAGAACCAATATATAGGGCAGATGATAAAAGAGAAGAACAGCTTGGCAGGAACTATGGCTGATGAAAATGATTTCTCCTTCCTTGGGGTCCAGCTCCGCCACATTTCCCAGCTTCTCTCAAATGGCAATGTCACTGAGGTCTCACCAAGAGGATGCAAGTCAAAAGTCACATGGGCCACCTTCCGGTTTTGCTGGTAATGATCTTCTATAAATAAACCTGCTTTCTTATCACAGTTGGTACCCATTAGTGGAGCCGAGAGGACTCACAGGACGGAAGACCCTCAGTTTCCTGAATCATGAGAATTGTAACCCACCATCTAGGAATATCTGGGGGAAAAATGGTCTGTTACGGGGTAATCTAACAACAGGCTGGGCGTGTTTCACTAGTTCATACCAGGGAGAGGGAGAGTCCACAGATTAGAAAGAGAAATGATTAGAGCATGAAAAGAGTATGAGCAGAGCCTCAGGAAGGTAGGCATGCATCATTCCCACCCACACCTGCCAACCCTACTTCAACAGATGCAAATTCTCTAACTCACTTTGGGAGCGTCGCTCCCTTTAGACCACATTGCATACGGAGTCTACAGTGTTTTGCTGACGGCCCCTCAGAATTTCCAGTGCCACTTCATGGTTCACCACAGGAGATGGTCATGAAGAAATATTTCCATTTCTCTCCTCCCTGGTTCCCTCTTTTATAACTCCCCGCAGAGGGAGAACTAAATAGTCCAGCTCTGTTGAAATGAAAGAACACACAAGTCAAGTGCTACTTGGTATTCACACACCATCCTTCTTCCGCCCCACGAGGAGCACTTAACCAAATGACCTCCTAAATCTTTGCAAGCACCATGATCCTTGATCTTTTGGAAGCAGAACAAAACAAAACAAAACCCCATGAGAAACAAGCACTCTTGGCCCTATTTCACAGGTGAAGACACTGAGGAAGGGAGCGGGAAGCCAACAGAATGAAGCCAGAGGGCATCTGAATAAAAGCTTTATTTCATTTAGGGACAAAACCCTAATCTCCTGAGGCCACAAGCCAATGAGGCCAGGTTGTATTTGCCTAGTACTTACTTAAAAATAGTTGTTAATCATGGAATGAAACTGACCAAGTTATGCTATGTACAGATATGAATATACCACAGTGAATTTCATTTTTATATATTACTATAAGCCATCAATTTAAAATGCACAAGAAATGAACAAAAGGAACAGCAGTAAGAATGGAGGAAAGGGAAACGGGGAGGGAGGAAGGGAGTGAAAGAGTTAGTATTGGGGACTGAATGGAGCAAATTATATTCCATGCATGTATGGCTATATCAAAATGAACCCCAATATTAGGTATAAATATAAAGCACTAATAAAAATATTAAAAAATAGTTGTAATGTTTAAAAAACATTATACTGATACAAAGACACATACACAAACACATGCACGAGTAATTCAATCCATGTATTTGATTTCTCTTGAAAAAAAGTCACACCCAACCACATTCCTGTGTTTCAGGGCACCTTACAGTTGCAGATGAGGAGCTGTGTCCCCTCTGTCCCCAGGTTATAGTCTCCAGTTTGTTTTGTTCACCCACCAACCTTGTAGTCAATTATTACTGATGAGATATGAGTTTCTGGCCCTATGTTAAGTACATATTTAAAGAGCTAAGAAATTTAGATTCTTCTATCATCAAGTATTTCCTTTATACATGCTAGCTTTATCACTAGTAAAATGTGTTGAAATGGTCAGAATAAGGATTCTACGCAGAGTCTTTCTATCAGTCTTCCAACCCTCCTTTTAACATTTTATCTATGAGACTGGGGAGTGGGACAGAAATACCAATCTCCTGTTCTTGCAGAAATGGAAGA
Source organism: Aplodontia rufa (assembly GCA_004027875.1). Classification (NCBI taxonomy): domain Eukaryota; kingdom Metazoa; phylum Chordata; class Mammalia; order Rodentia; family Aplodontiidae; genus Aplodontia; species Aplodontia rufa. Next base: position 14,570 of record PVKS010020322.1, on the reverse strand, counting down.
GAATACAGATCACTGAGAATGTTCAAAATTCACCTTTTGCATTCTGGAGCAGAGAAAAGTACGTGCACGCTGGACGAAGGAGTGCGTAAGGAGATTTACAGAGGCATGGGAAAGGTGGTGTGAGCAAGCAGACCTTGGAGGTGAGGGATGACAATTCTTGCCCTGGGGAGAGCATTATTCCCCTTTATCATCTTCTTAATCTATTTTTTCATATGAGATTTGACTATTGAAGTTTATTTCTATTAAATATTCTCACTGATACAAAAACCTGATGCTATTTCCTTGCTTTCTACAAATTCTTCTAACCTTCTAGTATGTTTGGGCCAAAGAGATTTAAAAAGGCTTTGAGATTTAGCAGTCAACCTTACACCTACAGAAGGAGAAAATTAATACTTGTGATGTTTGCATTTCCATAGAGTTCAGAAATTCACAGAGGAACATGTGGCTTGGTAAAGAGATTTTTTGGGACCTCCCAAGATAGAGGACTCCAGTCACATCGCGGACTTCAGACATTTGAAAAACAAATTTCTAAATGTTTTGCTTGCACTAACAACCCTTACTTTTCTCCCTTCGTATGTGTTGTTGACTTAGACACTTGTGAAAAGAACTTCCTCTGGGAAAATTTAGCTTTGTATGTATGTGAGCAATAAAATTCTGCTGACGTCTCTTAGTCAACAGAGGTCCATGCCACACATGTAATTATAAAATCACTAGCTGGAGAGCCTACAATAATTGATCCACGACAAATATTAAATGGCTACAGGCAGGACCAATATTACGAAAATATTGCTTTTTTTTTTTTTAATGTAAGCTATCTGAGTTCCATGTATTCTGGATAGCATCTCAGCGATTCTCAAATAACTGTCATTGACATGAGTTTTTGGGTTTCTTTTTACTTCATCTCCCATCTCCCTACAAATACTAGGAACATTTAGAAATTTGGGTTGAATGTTTTACTAAATGAGAATTTATAAAAAATAAAACAGGATGAAATTACAAGTGAGAGAACTATGACTTCAGCCATCTGCATACAGTTCACACGTTCAGGAAGGCTTTGGGAATTTTCCAACACGTTGAAATTTTTGCACTTCCAAATCATTGGAAATCAAAGATATCCTCTGATTCCAAACTTATCATAAAAGGAGATTTCTACTCTCTGAAAAATTTTATGGTCACTATTCTCCCAAATACTAGAAGACAGTTACACATACTTGTATATGTGTGAACAAGGGTGTACTAAAGTATTTAAATTAACTAAAAACCATTCATTAAGAAACTGCCATTTATTTTTGGAAAAGCAAAACAAATACACACCATGGGGAATTATGCTACTTATTTCTAGAGTTTATTCAAAAATCAAACCATGAGACAGAACAGCATACTTAAGGGTGAGTTGAATGAGACCTTGCTAAGCCATCATCTGGAGACACATAGTAATCATAATGGGATCCATATCACTGATGTACAGAATATGCCAAAGAGGTCTCTTTTTAAAATCAGGCATGAGGTTAGTATTTTGGGACTCAGTGCTTGAAAACTCATTAACTCTCAATCAAAAATTGCACAAGATGTGTCTATGGACATGCACTTGGGCATATATGTGTGTGTTCTTAAATTCAAAAGCTGATACAAATTAAAATGAAATTTTCATTTAATTTCTGAATATTCACGTGCAAGCCATAGGTGACCCTTCATCTATAAGTTTATCATGACATGAGACTCAGGAAACTTTTGTGCCAAAATCTATCACTTCACTTTCTTTAAAGAGTAATAATACACTTTAGTATCCTAATTTTTGATTCACAATAAAGCAAACGGGTTTCTTTAAAAAAAAAAACATTCTGAGTATATTCAAAGTTTCTTCCAATTTTTCAGTTGCAAAATATAGCTGTTATTTATAAGTAATAAATACAGAACACTCAATATGTTTTCATGTATGAACCATCTCAAACCAGGTGGGGGCCTTAATAAGATTCCTAATCTGATTTCCATGCCCTGAGATCAGCAGGCTCTCTTCTGGGTAGAACATTTGTTATTCATATAAGGAGACTATAATTAAGGGGTCTTTCAGACTTTCATTAGACACCTTGATAGATTATTGGTCTGATAAACTAATAAATAAGGTTTTGATTTTTTTAAGGCAATACCAAAAGAAATCTACAAATAAAGTATCAAGATCCCAGATTCTATAAAATAAACTGTGTTGATACCCTAGTGAATAACCAAGCATTCTTAAACACAACGTGATATTTAATAAATTCCTGAAACGTGGTTAAGACTACTAGATTTTCCAAATAAACAGATGGTTGAAGCATTACAAAGTCTTATGTGAGTGTAACTTTTAATAAAATAGGCACTTTTAGTTAACATGCTTGAAAGACAATTTTAGTGCTACCTTTACATAATGTCAATGGTTTATTGCCTAGTAATTAAATTACCTTCTCTAATTCTATCCATTTGCCCACTAAGCAAGTACCTTTTCAAATGTTATAGATAACTGATACTTTTTCTGCTTTGATAAAACTATCTTTATTTGGGTTTAAACTATTAGCATGGCTTGTCATTGAAAGAGTTCAAATACCCTATTTAATTTTTCTGAGTATTGACTTTCCTATGTGCAAAATGGGACAATACAATTTTATTATGTGAGACTATGCTTTTAAAATGACATCAAATAGCATCCATATGTGGATGTGAAATTAAATACAGTGAATTCACCTTCCTTGGTATCGGCTCTGAAATGCTTATGTTACATGTCCACCTTGTCCACTGCAATACCATCCTTAGAGTAGTAACCAAAGGAGAATCAGTCTTACAGAATGAAAGTACTCACCTGGTACCATAATTACAGTGATCTATGGTGGAGCTGGAACGGGTGCTCATGGAATCCTTGGTTTTGGAAGGCATCTATGTTTTTGTGTGTTTTTGAGAAAGACCACCCAGAGGACCTCCACATTGGGTAGTGACACACTCACGCTGCTATCTTGAAGAATGTAAATACACAATGAGGGTAGTCAAAAAGTGATTCTTTTTTTTTATTAAAAATTTAGTTATTGCACAATGAAAAAATGCATCCAAAGTACCAATATGATATGTATATATTCTTAAATCAGATTTACCCCCTAGATCAAAAAGTGATTCTTGATGGAAGATAAAATCCATTTCATAAGAAAATTTGCCTTTGTAGCAATAATTAAAACATAGGATTTCACCTCTCCAGCTGTTTGTTAAACATTTCAGACTGGACCTCTCTGAGATCCAGGGTGACTTTGAAGCTGCCTAGAAGGTTCACTATGTTTCCTTAGTCCCCACATGTGCTTATAATAAACACTCGTCACCCATGACGGCATTTTTCCCCATAACTTCTAAGAGTACAAGTAATACACATCTTCACAGGGCACAAATTATATATTTACTTCATTTACTTAGCTAAAGAAGTAAGAAAGTGCTTGTGTGTGTTTTTAAAAATGTTACATGCTATAATTTTATGACAGGATCAGAAATGTAATGATGAATTTAGTTGGCTCTTGCACAACTCCATCAAATGTAAATTATGTCTCCAGAGCAACACAGCAAAATGCCAAGAATTTAGGAGGAAAACTTGTCTTACTGATGGGCAGGGATGGGCTGGAGCAGTGGCACAGCCCACCTGGCATAGCAAGGACCTGGGTTTGAACTCCAGAACCAGGTAAGCAATGAAGTGTCAGAGCAACAAAAACTATGTGAAACACTAAACAAAGTTAATTTCTCTCTCTTTCTCACTGTCCCTCTCTCTCTCTTTTAAAAAAAATGATGGCCAGGGTGAAGAGACCCTTGCTTGCATTTACTGCTATGTGAACACACCATCTTTCCAGAAGGTCAATGAACACAAATGTAAAATTAACCAAAGGTAGAGAAAAAATAGTGCGGAGAAAACGGTGTTGATAAAAAATGAAGGGAGAGACTATGTGAGTAATAAGCGCTGAGATCCTAGACCAGAAATGTTATGCTTGCTATAATATCGTTTCTGATGTAGGGAATAAGGACAAAGTCCAGATCAGTTAAGTCAAAAGGCCTAAGGCCTCCTTATATCCTTCCTTGGAGGCTTTCCTGAAACTGGAGACAATGAGACAGTTTGTTTTGCTTCTACAGTGTTTTAGAGAACATGTGTGTAGTTCATATGCAATTGAAAATTAAGAAAATGATGTAAGAATAACATGGAAGCATTACTGGTTCCTCAGAGATTCTTCCAAACTTGTGAGTGTTTCAGAAATGACCAAGGGAAGTTTTCTCTCAGATCAAGAAAAAATTCAGATGATTAAAGATATTTCCAGGGCAGGGGGAGCCAATAATTTTATAGGTTGTCTTCATTTAGCATAAGATGGTTCAGAAGCTTCAAGAATCTCTCTGTTTTCTGTGATTCTAATTAATCTCACAAAGCTCTGAGTTAGCTCAAGAAGCTGAAAGGCATTTCCCTGTGTTAAAAAAAAACAGGTTGATAAAAAATATCAACCAAATGTGAATGAGATTTTTAAAAAATTTTAATGGTCTCTAGAAATGAAGCCTCTCTTAACCTCTACATCTGGAAGAAGCAAAGACCATTCCCAGGACTTACGACTGCATTGCCAATGTGTGTATACAAAGTTTGGACTACACGGTTCCACTCGTTTTGTTTGGCTTAACCCATCCCTACTCTTTCCTTAGTCTCATTATTTCTAGTGCATGTTAACAGAAGATTTAGTGTTTTTTTTAAGAGAGAGAGAGAGAGAGAGAGAGAGAGAGAAAGGGGGACAGTGAGAGAGAAAGAGAGAATCAATTTTATTTAGTTTTTCACCTGGTTTTTGTTGCTCCAATACTTCACTGTGTACGTGCCCATGCATGCCAGGCAAACATCATAACTGCTGAGCCGCCGCTCCAGCCCCAGAAGGTTTCATTTATCAAGAACTACCCATGGTGATATGGCAGCATCACCTCTGGATGATTTTGCCATGCAGTAGGTCCAATGGCTCTCAGTCATCCCTATGCAAATCCTTACCATGGAAATTTATTCATTTATTCAGTCCTTGAATCAACTTTTATATACCATTCCCCAAGTAGCTTCAATGCTGAAAATACGACAGTAAATAAGATACAAAAACTAGTAATGTGATTTGGTGGGGAAGTACTATATAAGAGCAGTATCACGACTCAATGTGGGGACTCTTTCAGTAGTATCAGGACTTAATCTGGATGGCCAGGAGATGGTGTGATAAGGAACTTGGCTCCCAAAGGTCTTTTCCTCTGGGTAGCCACATCATTACATAATCCCTTCCCTATGAGTCTGGGCTAAATCTAGTGACTTGCTTCTATCAGAGAGACTATAGCAGAGTGATAGGACATCACTTCCAAGACCGATTTCAACCTACCTTGGACTCTCTTTGACTCTTGCCACTTACTGGTGCTGAAAAAGCAAGCTGCCGTGTTCTTAGCTGCCATATGGAGAAGCTCACAAGGTAAAAACAGAGTCCTCAGTCCAATATCCCATGAAGAACCAAAACCTACCACCCAAGCACGTGATGATACCAGAAGCAGCTCCTCCAACATGCACAGCTCGGACCAGTACCTTGAATGCCGCTTTATGATAAAACATGAGTCAGAGTTTATAGCTAGGTCATCCCCAGATTCCTAATACACAGATATTGTGATATAGTGTTATATTAAGGCACCAATTACTGGTGTGATTTGTTATGCAGCAATAGATAGCTCATACAGAGTGTTGGTGCTTCACCACAAATGGAGTGATTGAGAAAAGTTAAATTAGAGTACAAATTTTCAAAATAGTTGATGGGTGGGAGCACATTGCATTCACAGAGAAAGCAAATACACAGCTTGTGCTGGGACTAGCAGTGAGGTAGATACTGCTAAAGTCTGACTGCTTCTGCGCAGGGGTAGCCGATAAGACAGTAAAAGTTAGTAACATGACATTCACAAAAGATTTCAGGATTTTTTAAAAATAAACTTTAGCCAATAGTGTGAGTATGCACCTGTAATCTTAGTAACTAAGGAGGCTGAGGCAGGAGGATCGCCAAATTTGAGGCCAGCCTCGGCAACTTAGCGAAACCCTCAGAAACTTAGCGAGCCCATCTCAAAATAAAAAGTAAAAAGTTCTCAGGATGCAGCTAAATGGTAAAACACCCCTGAGTTTAATAGCTTGTACCACAAAATTAAAATTTAAACATATTTTAAAAGTTGAAAAATAAAAACATATAATCTTTACATAATTTATATGTAAAGATTACAAATAATCTTTACATATAATTTACAAGATATATGGGTAAATCAGTTAACAAAATTATGACAGGAATCATGTATACATCAGAGTACTCTGACATGCCTAAATCTTAAGTTTTTAAATTTTTCTGAACATGATTTTCAAATAGGTTAACTATTGTCCTGATGATAGTCTCAGAGAATCATAATATACTGCTAACAATCTGCTAATCATCCTGAGTTCTTGAAAATCCTAAGACACTAGGAAACAACATAACTTCTTTCAGTATGTGCATTTATGTCTGCACTGAATGACTCCAGAATGTTTAGTTACTCCTACATTTCCGTCTCTGTCTAGAAATCCTACAATGGAACATTTAGGCTTCTGCCATGTGACTGTCTCATTGGAAAAGTTTAAATCAGAGACAAGTTCTTTTTAGATTTTCATGAGTCCCAGACTTCACAGAGAGCAAGCAGCACTGTCCAGAGAGGGCCCTTCTAACCAAAGCTCCCAGGGTACCTAGTTTTCAGAACTAGATTATAAAGAAGAGGAGGGCATGGAGCTGTGGCTCAGCAGTTACACGCTTGCCTAGCATGCGCTAGTATGTGAGTTCAAACCCCAGCACCACGTACACAACGATATCTCAGAGCAATGAAAGCTACATGAAAAACTAAATGAAATTCTCTCTCTTAAAAAAAAAAAAAAAAAAGAGGAGGAGGTGAAGGATGCTTTAGAAGCCAGGTACGAGCCTTCATCATCTCACACTTGTGCACACACCTTCAGAAAGAGGAAGAGAAATGTGTGCAAGAACTGAGTTTCCCCAAAGACTCTTTCACTTAAATCATGTGGGTGATTGAAAAAAAAAAGAAAAAGAAAAAGAACATCTACTAAAAAAGACACATTGAACTCTCTTCCATTGCTTCCCTCTAACACATAAACATCGTCAATATGGAATTGCGGGAAGAGAAAAAGAGAAGGGAAAGAAAAGGAAAGCAAGGGAAGGAAACCCATAGTTAGAAGGAAAAAGGAGGAGGCAAAATGAGCCCTTGCTGGCACGGCATAGAAATGGTTTGGCATACAAAAAAGAAGAAAAAAACAATTTAAACCAGTATTTAAAGGCAGACATATATGTAAGAATCATGAACTGAAATGTTAACTACAGTGAAATAAAAAGAACGGTCAAGTGGCCACTTGCCATGTTCCTTGTAAAGAACTAATAAAGCCAATATGTGAATGATTTCATTTAATTGCAGCAGGGACTCACAATGAGGTGTAATTACAAATGGGCACCTTCTGAGAGCCTCAGCCGTGTTCACTGACTTTGCTATCTCTGGTATTGAACCTGGGATTGCGTGGTCACAATTGCTCTCTGCCTGAGTCAATGCAGGCATTCTCGTCTAGGAGTTTACCAAGCATTTAAGGAAGTAATGTCCAACAGAGCGCTCTGCAGTGACGGAAATATTCTGTATCTCAAGCCACTCCCTGCATCTAGTAGCTACTGAGAAACTGAACAGCGAGTACCTCGATCAAAGACTGAATTATTAATTTTATTTAATTAAATTCATTTAAACAGGCATATGGCCAAATTCATACTGTTTGACAGCACAGATTCATAGGAACATTAGGGAAAGTAGCAGAAGTTTATGTTTCCTATGTAAATTACCAATTCATGACTAGCAGGGCTAGAGGTAACGGAGGGCTTTGCAGGAATTCACAAGTGGGGGCCATAACAAACACTTATAGAAACCAATATAAATTTAAAAGATTATACATGATGGGGAGGTATTCGGATAATAGCCAGTGACCATTCGCCCAAAGAATCGTACTTCTTTTAATACTACCAGAAATACTGAACATTGCCAACAAGGAGGCACGCCACACATGTTGCAAAACACCAATATCCCCCTGGAAATTCTGAATTGGCTAGAAAAGAACTGTCCCAAGCCTAAAGTAGACTGTTTCTAAATGAAAACATGTTACACAAATGGACTTTGCGAACAAAAAAACAAATCAAAGGGGATGGGAAATAAACAGTACTAAGAATGATGTAGTGAAGTGGAAGATTCCTTCCTTACGCATTGGCTCAAAACTTGAAGTCATTGCCTCATCATGATTAACTAAAGTTCAAGGTCGATAGCACTCTGTACAGAAGCAGTCTAGATCAAGGGCAGGCTGATAATTTATATATGGCAATGATGGAATTTATTATTGTTCTTTATACAAAGATGTTTCTGTCTGAGGACATGGTCAGCAGCAGATACCCTCGCAAAGAATGAATAAGTCACAATGCTGGACTTCTGCAAAGCTTGACTCATTCAGCAGAAATTAATTTGACCAGAGGAATCAACAACACATACTGATTTCCAGATCACGATTGCTTGGGTAATTCAAGATCTAGGGCTTAAGCAGAGAAAAGAGCACCACACTTACAAATGCCTAGAAGTTCCATTGTTCAGATTAGCTCTTGATATCCAGCTTCCTCTGTGCATTAAACTTGTGGTGAAATATTGTCTTGAGCAAGGTAGGGATGGATATTCTTCTTATTTGTGCCAATTATATACTAAGAGATGTTGAAATCTTTACAAGTTGTGGATATAACAAAATATTTTTCTCATTTGATTCTAAAGAATTAGACGTTGGTTAAGCAATACTTCATAGTCATTAATTTCCATGAATGTCTTCACATTCTCAGATGACATATATACGGTAATAGAGTACTGACATCCTTACATATAATTTGTATCAGATAAATATTTTAATCAGTGATCTTCAAGGACTGGAAGACATAATCAGGTTCATAGAAATATGAAAAAGTCCAATATGAACTATTCAGATGTAACCCTTCTTCTTTCATCTATACTTGGGCATCAAATAACTATAATGCCTATAATAAGTGATTAAAATTTGCATAATATATTAGATAAGAGTTAAAAACTATAGGTTTACTGAACTTCTTAGACAAAGGCCTATCAGTAGCTTTTGTGGACTCTGAACCCAGAACAAATGAGGTGACAACATAATTAGAAGCAGACCAACAAGCACAGAAACCAGTCTCTGTGTTCTGTCCATGACACATCAGCCTCTGTGTTTTCACGCTTCCAACTCTAGCCTCAAATATACTCATGAATCAGCATCAGTCCCTGTGTATATATGTAGTCTGTAGGGACACACAGCTCCCACAATTACAGGAATAAAACCACTTGGAAGCCCACGAAAATTTTATCCAAGACGGTACAAACTATGTTTGAAACTTGTTCAAAATTATAATGCGACAATTTAACATAGCATTTCACATGTTCTCTTTCTTGTAGTGTTCCGCCTATGTGTTATAGTCTGATGGCCTCAGGCTATTTGTGAAGCCCATTTATCAAGGATAATTTGGGGCAACTTACTGCATTATAAACATATCGGTGACTGGAATTTCCCTGCATTAAATTCAAATGCCTAGATTCAGATGCACCAAGCAGTGATAATGAAGAGCTGGAGAACTGTTCCAAACACGGGAGTTAAAGAGGCTGCTGTGAGTGTAATGATTTCTTGGAGACCCCTCAATTTCAGAGTGTCAGAAACCAATGCGCTTGGAAAACATTCTGCTTTACAGGAATACTATGAAATGATCCTAAATGGAGGTTTTCAGAAAAAGGAAATGGCAGGGTATTAATTAGCAATCCCACTCTCCGGATGTGTGTGCGTGCTTTCCTTTTGTTGATACTTACATTCCATATTAAAATTGCAGTTAGAGAAATGAGATATGACCACTGTTGCCCAGAACCTGACATTCAGAGAGACTGATTAACCCGCTAAATATCTGTGCACTGTCTCCTTTCTCTTGCCTCTTCCTCTAGAAGACCTCTCTCTCAAATCACCCACGCTGAGATAGAAACGGTACGCACAGTAGCTTAGAGACAGTGTTTCCCTTGAAGAAAAGAACTTTCTCATTTTCCTCTCATCTTCTTCCCCAGCAGATTGCTTTGTACTCCTTCATTGATCCCTGCACAAGAAAATAAGCAACCAGATTCCAGAACCCTCCCCTCCTCTTCTGCATTCTGAAAGCAAGGTCGCATGTACAATGCAAAGTTGAACCTAAAGGCAATTTCAGCAGCAAAGGGCCAAGGTGGGAAATAGAAGGAAATAAAACATCCCAAAGAATCCATGCTGAGAAAGTGAACAAAGAAATCACACCATGAAGTTCATGCAGCCCCAGCAGGCCAAAAACCTTGCCCCTGAGAGCTCCCCATGTGTAGTGGCTAATGCACGGGAAATGTGATTAGCTGCCTGAGAAAGGCCTAGAATTACTCCCATTCTGACTAGATTACTGGATAATTAGATTGGTAGCACTCTTCCCTGTCTGTGGCTGTCAGATGAAATCCGGCTGGTTCCCTTCGGATGACTGTCAAGCCCTGCAATAACAAACCGAATGTGAGACAGTGACAAGTTTGATCTTTAAAGTGCTCAAAGAATCAAAATGTCTATTTTTTTCCTTAATAATAAAACATGAAAAATGTTCAATGAACTTGAATTTATTCAGATTGGCATTATATTTGATTAAGAAAATGCTACTGGACAAAGTCTGTCCAGACAGGCTTAATCTGTGTTGGTAAATGGAAATCAGCAGGCTTGGTGGGCTGTCTGTGGGATGTGCGGGTGGAAAGGCAGCCTTGAACTACCCAGAAAGGAAGGGTGGTTCTGTTTTAATGTGGTAAGTCTCCAGCGTTTTACAGCACAAGTTCAATAAGACACAGAGAGCGCCCCTCCCAGCACTGGATGAACCTCTGGAGTTCTTTTTTCCACCACCTCCAGGAACAGTACACACTTTGCACCATAAAAACTGCAAAACCTGCCTCCCCATATAATCCTTGGGACCATTAGAAGAGAACAGAACAAAGAAGTAGACAGAAGAAAACCACATGCCCTAGCTTCTTGTAAAGTTCCCAAAGTCTTATTCTGACTGTTGTTGTAGTTGTTTTTGGCTAAGGAAGTTCTGACACAGTGTTCCCTGAGCTATGTACCTGGCCCCTGCCAAGAGATGGAAGGAGAGAGTAAAGAGATGCTATGCTCCTGCGCAGTACACACATGCATTTGTATTTATATGTGCTAAATAGAACTGATTTTCTATTTATGACAGAGACATAAAGTTTCCTTTCAAACTAAGCATTCAAAACCAAACAGGAGTTTAAGGAAAAGTTTGACATGTAGACACAGCCAGAGTTACAACTTCAAGAGACTGAAAGGAGCAACTGGGTGTAAATAAATGAACGAGGAGGGAGAGCTTGGAGCCAGATCTGATGGTGAGCGCCAGCATCCCACTAACAGCACACTCCTGGGCAAGCGCATTTACGCCACCCCGCTTAGTCGGGTCCAATTCATTGGCAGACCTACAAGCTGTCCCATTCTGACTATAGACACTTGGAAAATGTCAGCAGTGAGCCTGTCACAGTACATGTGTTCAAAAAATGAAAGCAGTTATTGCTTTAACAAGTGAAGTCAGAGTTTTTTTTTTTAAATCTCTTCATAAAATGTTTAAGAAATGTCATCTTCTTGTGGGTGAGACTGATCAACCACCCCTGCACCCTCCCATTTTGAGTTCCTTCTCACTTGCGGAGAAAGCTCCAAGAGGGATTCCTTGTCTTCTAATTCCTTGGATTTTTTTTTTTTTTTTTGTACTGGGGATTGAACCACAAGGGTGCTTAACCACTGAGCCACATCCCCAGGCCTTCTTAGTTTTTATTTTGAGACAGGGTCTTGCTAAGTTGTTCAAGGGCCTTACTACGTTGCTGAGGTTGGCTTTGAACTTGCCATCCTTCTGCCTCAGCCTCCGGGTCACAGGAATTACAGATATGAACCACTGTGCCCAGCTTCGGTTTCTAATGTTTACTATACATCTCCAAGTCCCCAAAGGGAACCATATAAGTCTCAGTGGGCCTCTGCTACTCATAGACTCCATGCATTTCAGCATAAGTATCCTGATCTTTCTGTTCCTTACACCATGCAAAGTGTCTGCCTTCACTAGATGCTCAACAGACACAGTGAATATGACCATTTACAAAGCAACAAAATAGTCTTTAAATGATTTAAATGTTCTCATGATCTACAAGAGGTCAATTTTTGAAAACTCAATGATGGAATGAGCTGAAAATTAAATCTTTGCTTTATTTTATTTTGTTTTGCAAAAGAAAGTGAATGTACTTAAAGAAAGTTTCTTATACTGTAAAAAGAAATAATTGGCACAAACTTTCTGTAATGAATGTTAGCAATACATAAAAGTATACAATAAATATATATTAAAATGCCATTTGATATGGTAATTACAACTCTAGAAATTGATTTTAAAGTAGGAGTCCTGGATAAGCACACATACTTAGTTATAAGAAGGGCCAATGCAACCTTCTTAAAAAGTCAGTGATTTGGAAATAGCTACTATGTCTAAAAATAACATAGTATTTAAATAATTTATGATATTTTCTTACAAAGAGAAAAAGGTGTAGTCACCAAAAATAATGTTTTAGAGCAATATATAATAGCAAAATTATTTAGCTTATATAAAATTTAAAGAGACTGAATATACAATATGCATGAGTAGATTCATTTGTGTATTTTGTGTTTGAACAAAGATGGAAGAATAAAATATACCAAAATGATCATTGTACTTGCCTTGCAGTTAGAACACAGATAATTTTTGTTCCTTCTTAGTGCTTTTTCCCCTTAAATTTTTATTATGAACAAATACCAATAATTCCCAATTTATTTTTGTACAATTGGCAAAGTACTATGCAAAGCTTACTGTGTGCATTAACTCTGTAATCCTCACTAAATCCCCACGATGTTGAAAACATCATCATCCCCATTTACCGATGGGTAAACACAGCTGCAGAGGAGTAATTAACTTACCTAGGGTCACACAGGAGTAAGGAGTTGAGCTCACCTTCAAACTGTTTATCTGACAGCAGAAACTGAATGCTTTAGAGTTATGTATAATACTGTTTCATAAGTATTATTGTTAAAATAGGGGGAAAGTTACCTTTAAAATAAAGAAGCCAAGAGTCACTATATGGTCTATAGCAAAACAAATTGTACTAATGAATGTAAAATCATTAAAATCTGCCCCCCAACAGTGGGATCTACGCAAAATCCAGTAGTTTAGTGTAAAACTGCATAACACATGTCTTTTGACAACCCAGGGATTTAATTTTGTGTACAATAGTTGGATCAATATATATCTTTCTTAATTTTTTTTTTATTTTTTAAGAGAAAGAGAGAGAGTGTGAATCAACTTTGTTTACTTTTTCATGAGGCTTCTGCTGTTCCAATACTTCATGTGTACATGGTGCTGGGGTTCAGACCTGTACACTCATGCATGCTTGGCAAGCACCATAACTGCTGAGCCATGGCTCCAGCCCACATATTTTTCTTAAACGTAAATAGTGTAGCATACTTCTGGATGCTGTGGAATTTTGAAATGAGTATTAAAGTTTTGATCTTCTATCAAATATGCAATTATTTTGTTGAAAACACATGTAAATAATCTTTATCCCCCTACAGTTAAACCATTGTTTTCTTCTTTGTTACAGAGGAAATGTATGTATACCCAATGTCAACATTATAACTTTTGGAGATAACCCTTCGACCTTATGGTGTTTGTTCTTTAGGAGTTTCTGGGTGTGTGTGTGTGTTTGTGTATGTGTGTGTGTGTTTTCAAAATGTCAACATGGGACAACTCAGACCTTCCAGGCTTCTGGCATTACCTCAATAATATTTGGGTAAATAATTGAGACAGCAACACATCTGGATCTACTCCTATATTACTGTGATCATATGTCCTCTTTATCTTTTAGTCTTGTATCAGCTTGTATGTGGAATGTAACAATGGCATTTCAAAGTCATGATTGAAATTCAAAGCCCAGAGCATGATTACCAAAGGTAGGACACAGGAGGGGATTACATCACTGCTCAGTGACAAGTGACACCTCTAGTCCTCTTCCTCATCCTCATAATCAGAATACCTCTTTGAATAGTTGTTCCTGTTCAATTTTCTCCTCAGCCTTTAAACTTTTACTCAGTCTCCCTCCGTTTTCTGAAACATATCTGTTTTTGTGTAAGGAATGCTTAAGACACTAAATACTGCTGCCATCTTTCTGCAGTGGTTCATGCTGTGTCTCATGTCTGTCCTTCTTCAGGTGGACCCTGGGCTTCTCCACTCACATCCAGTGCAAACAAGAGGAGGACTTCCGAGGCCAGCTTTTGCAATGACACTTTCTTTCATTGTGTGTTACGCTCTGATCATTTCTGATCATTTTTCGTGCATGTGAAAGTGTGTGTGTGTGTGTGTGTGTGTGTGTGTGTG
>PVKS010020321.1:0-36999 GCA_004027875.1 Aplodontia rufa | reverse complement strand
TGGGGGAGCAGGGGACATGGGTTCAGTTGCAAGAGAGTTGGAAGATGTGGTGCTGATGAAGGAGGATGTTGTCTCCCGATTGCTTCTAGATTCAATGAGTTAAAGGCAAGGTCATCAGGGAAAGAGTGACACAGGCATAGAGAAGCAGCTTGAAACAGTCATTTCAGAAAGTGAGAGAAGGAATGTTCCACAGGTGCAAGCTGGGTGGCTAGGCGGTCCAACTTTGCAGTCGTGCGCTGCAGAACTGTTTGGGTGCAGGCACCACATAAGTGCTGGTGGGGACTGACCTTGGGTGCGGACTTTAGACTATGAGCATGGTGGAGGGAAGGGGACAAGAGAGTAAGAAGCAGGAATGATGAACAGGGATCACAGGCCTTCTTCTTGATCTGGATGTGCACGCAACTTCTCTACCATGTTCCAAGTGCCCAAGCACAGGAGCAGTTATCAAGAACTAAGGGGAAAAATTATTCTGAGTGAAATATCCCAAACTCGGAGACCTGAGGGGCAAACAATTTCTCTCATATGTGGAAGCTAGTGTAAAACCTACGACAGGATGATAGGCAGCTGAGTTTAAGTACTAAACTCACCAGAGTTGAAACTCCACATAAGCTGGGGGAGCCATACCTAGGAGGGTGAGGGTAGAAGGGAGGGAGGCAGGTAGGGGAGGGAAGGATAAGGGGGTTATCAATACAACGGGGAATACTCAACTCCCATTGGAAGCCTAGCTATACACAGGCAGGCAGAGAAACTCAGATATGCCAACATTTATTACACATGTATATGTTCATTTCAAACTATAGCATGGCGGGATTACAGAGGAGACGTGAATTCGAGGAATGGATGAAGCGGGTAGATCCTGGTCTAGGATCAGCCTTAACTTACTATTTCCCTATGTCAATATCCATGTCTGCATGAATATGTAACAACAATTCCCTCCAATATGTAAGACTATGTCAAACTAATTAAAAAACAACAGAAATTTATTTAGAAAGAGAACTAGGGGAACACAGGGAGGGAGCCCAACCCTCTCTACCTCGGCAGTCCAGAAGGCTGCAGACTTGTCTTTTGAGCTTGATCTTGAAGGATGAGCAGGTAAAAGGTCAGGAAAAGCCCTCTGTAGGTGAAGAGAATGTCAAGGCATGGGGGCAACTGGGGAATGGGGGAATGATTGGGACCTAGGGTGTCTGGGAAGGAATGGCAGGTGACAAGTTGAAGGGAGTACTGGAACCACATGATAGACAGCTTTACATGCCCTAAGGCATTCAGAATGTCTTGTGCAGCAGGACCCTCTGCCAAGGTTTGAGCAGACATGAGGTTATACACGTGTGTGTATTTGGGAGAGGCACGATGACGATGAAGTCAAAGACTAAAAACAAAGCAAAAAAAAAAGACACCTGCAATACTCTGAAAAAAGGTCAGAAGGACTTTAATTCAAATATAGCAACAGCGGTAAAGAGACTGGCAGGACGATGATACTGCAGAATCAGCAGCATGGGGCGAGGGCAGAAGCAGCACAGGGAGAAGCTCAGGACCACTCGGGTTTTAACTTGGGCAGCTCAAGGACCATGGTGCCATGAACACCAGGGGTAGAAACCTGGGTTACAGGCAGAGCGTCCTCTCAATGGAGAGATGAGGTTGGGCTCTCTTGAAACTTGGCAAATAGGCAGTGGACCTGGGGATGGGCAAGGTCCTCCAGGGAGGACTTGCAGAGTGAGAACTGAAGGACAGTGACAGTGGAACTTGAAGGGGCGGGGAGAGGTGGCACTGAGCGGAAGGGAGCTAGGAGCAGAGCCGGGGAGCCTGGAGTCACGGAGGCTGAGGAAGGTGTTCAAGCCTGGGGTGGAGATGGTGTCAATACAGCCGCCAGGCCGAGGACTGGCTGATGACCTAGAAGGAACAACAGTTGTGACCATCGGGGGTCACTGGCAACTTTCCAGAGATGAGAAGTCTAGAGATGAAGATACTGATTGTTGAATGTTAAAATCCAATAAGGACAGGGAACCACGTATTAGATGCTGTAGGAAATTAAATCAGAGAATGTGGAGATAAACCTGAGAAAATAATCCCATAAAGAGGTGAAATATCAGCATGTGTGTGATCTTAGTAGATGTCCAGAAGGAGAAAACTATGTTTGATGCAACCCAGAGTTTGTTCTAGCTCAAACAATAAGTAATACAAAGAAACTGTAAATACAGTAAAAGAAGAAATAAAAGCATCCATCCTTCCGTTCCTCTTTTTTTTTTTTTGCAAATTACATGTAGCCTATGTGAAAAATCCATGAAAAACACTGACCACAACTAGACCAATGTTCATTAAACTAAACTGCTACCAAATGTACACCAATGGGTTCCTATATCTTAATAACTGTGATAAAATGTGTGTTAAAAATCCCACTTACAATGAGATCTTATAATAAAAAATGTAAAAAAGTCTCAAAATAAGCATGATGCAAAGAAATAAAAAATGGCACTGATGTACCTAAGAAGAAAAGCTGAGTGGACGGAGAGGTAAACACTCTGCTTTTAAAATTAAATGTTTTATAAAAATGCCAATAAAGCTTTAATTCATTCATGTATACAATTGTAATCCAAACCCTAAGATATTTTGGGAACTTCACAAAGGATTCCAAAGCCTGTCATTATGGAAACATTAAGTAAATAAAAGAAAAAAAATTGGATAAGATAGTACTGAAAAAGATGATACAGGCAATGAAATTGATTTTGTAGGTATTAAAATATATTATAAAGTTACAATAGTTAGAAAAATGTGGCATTGACTGAGGATAAATAAACAGAAGAAGCAAGATAGAAATCTAGAGAGAAACTCAATATTTCACTTTATATTTAATATATTATAGTTATCATTTTGTATATGATAGTTCATATATGAAAACATTATTTCAAATCAGAGGGGAAAAGATAGATTATTTTATAAATACCATTAGGACAGTTGACTTACTACAAGGAATAAATAAACTTAGGTCTCTATTTCTTTCAGACCCCAGAAAACTTCCATATTTAAAAGTGTAAATGAAAAACAATGTTTAAAAATGGGTTTAAAGAACATAGCATTGGTGGCTGGAGCAGTGGCTCAGTGGTTACAGCACTTGCCTGGCATTCATGAGGACATGGGTTCAAACCCCAGCACCACGTACACAATGAAGTGTTGGAGCAATGAAAGCCACATGAAAAACTAAATAAAATAGATTCTCTCTCACTGTCCCTCTCTATTTTTTTTAAGAGAGAAGGACAGTGAGAGAAAGAGAGAGAGAGAGAAGAGAATCAATTTTATTCAGTTTTTCATGTGGCCTTCAGTGCTCTGAGACTTCACTGTGTACATGGTGCTGGGGTTTGAACTCATGTACTCTGGCATGCCAGGCAAGCACTGCAACAGCTGAGCCACCACTCTAGCCCCTGTCCCTCTCTCTCAAAAAAAAAAAAAAAAAAAAAAGAACATGGTATTGAATTCTTACAGTGGACTACTCTGTTAGAATTAGATGTCTATATACCAATATAGGAAGGATCTTTAATATACTAGTATGTGAAATACGCAAGTTAATGAAGAGTACGTATCACATCTCAAATGTGAAGTAAAACTTTACATATATAACTATATATCTATGTCTATATATTTATAGATGTATTTGCATATGCATAGAAAATGTCTGGAAAATTTTGATGTACCAAACTGTCAGCAGTAAATGGCATGAAGGAAAGGTTTGATATAATCTAGCTAGATAGAATTTTGAATCTTTTATATGGCAAAAAAAAGCAAAATAAAATTCAAAGGTGGGCTGGAGTGGTAGCTCAGTAGTAGAGCACTTGCCTGGCAAGCATGAGGACCTGGATTCGAATCCTAGTACCACATACACAACTAAAGGTTGGAAAAACAAAATCTAGATGAAAATAAAAATGAAATCGATTTTCTCTGTTTTTTTTTTCTATCTTTCTTTTTTTAAAAAGAATTTAAAAACAATAAATTGAGGGTAAATATTTGCAAGACATATGAAAAATTATTCATATTCTTAATGGAAAAGTACTTTTTAAAGAAATAAGTAAAAGATTAATAACCCAATGGAAAAATAAACACCATGAAAAGAATTCATAAAATAAGAAGTACAAATGATTGATAAATGTGTGGACAAATGTTTAATGTCATAGTAATGAAGGTCTTGCAGATAAAATACAATAAAAATCTTAGCTTTGTCTATAAAAATTAACATATATTTTAAATGTTTAAGAGTTTTTTAGGTACATAGAACTACGAGGTAGGTTATGAAATCCTATGTACTTCAGGATCTCATTGTGCTTAAAAAGAAGGGAAAAAGACAAAAAATGTGTCATACACATATGTCCTCCATGGGACGAAGCCTGGAAAAAGAAAGTTAAAATGAATGATGGATCATTTTAAGTTGTGGAATGATCATGAACCTGATTTCCCTCTTTGAACTCTTCTGCATTTTCCAATGCTTCTGAACTATAACACATTGCTTTTATGCTGAGAAGAAAAGACTTATACATAAAAAAAAAAAAAAAAAGCCACTGCAGGAAATCCCAGAACTCTCTTTGTTCTTGTCGAACAATGGCCAGGGTGATCCTTCCTTTTGGTCCTCATCTCTGCTTCTCATCACTGTCCCTCCCCATCATCTGCAGCTGTCCAATACTGCTGTCCAACTCTAACCAAGAGTGGGTGAGTCTGTCCCATGGCCCTGTCTGAGCTGGTCATATCCTCAGGATAACCCCTAGATTACTACTGTGGTGTGAATGTGATTTGTCCAAAGGTCCAGGTGTTGGAGGATTGGTAGTGGGACCTTTAAGAGAGGCAGGGCCTAAGTGGGAGGTCTTTAGGTCATTGGGGGAAAGCCCTTGGAAGGCAATAATGTAGTTCTCAGGGGACCCGCTAGTCCCCAGCTGCTCTGTGTCTTCCTATCTCACCATGTGATCTCTTGCTCCCATATGTGTTCCTGCCATTGTGATGCATGGGGTCCTCACCAGAGCCAGGCATAAGTTAGTGCCATACCCTTGACCCCCCAGAATCAGGAGCTAAGTGAACCTCTTTTCTATATAACATATTCCTTGTTGTAGAAACAGGAGAGAGACTAAGGCAGTCACCTCCCTGCTGAGCAACCTCAGAACAGACCTCTTCAAAGAAAAGACTGCTGTGCTGAAGTCTTGCACCTTAGTGGACTCAGGGAGATGGGTCCCAGTTATCTCTGTGACCCTGACTGCCAACAGAAGCTCCCTAGCAATGCTGGGCGGAAGTGTGTGTCAGGGACTGTTGTTCACCACAGAAATTGGGAAACAGGTATTCAAGAGCTGGACTCTGGGGCTGAGGGTGTGGCTCAGTGCCAGAGAGAGCTTGCCTGACAGGTACGGGGCCTGGGGTTTGATCTCCAGCAGCGTACACACACACACACACACACACACACACACACACACACACACGACCCTTAGCTAGACTACAGGAAGTCTGATCAGGCTCCACCCATTCTCTGGGGCAGACAGGCTGGACTAGAGTAGGAAAGAGGAGATTGGCCAGTCTTCCAGAAGATGGAGCTTTTTTCTGACCATGGCAGCCCATCCTGTAAGTGTAGCCAGGAGAGAAGGACACACAGCCAACACTTTGAACAATGGAATTGTGCTGGGGGCTTGCCTAGGGTGCACGAGACCCTGGGTTCAATCTGCAGTACTGCAGAACAACCAAACGGACAACAGAATTTCTCCAAAATTTTCACACTTGCTGCGTCTTCCTACCCGGGTCAGAGACAGTCATCCTCCTTGGTGGGATCATGCACTCCTGGTAAAATGGCAGGCATGCCAGGTACCGTGGGCACTTGTTGCTCTGCCACTTGGGGGATTTTAGCTAAGTCCTTTCCCTTTTGGCTTCTCCTTTTCGGCTGAGCTTCATGATTATAACATCTATTTGGTGAATTCTGAGGTTCCTAGATATAATATAAAGGTCAGCCTGCACACTTGACCCAGCAATCCCACTTCCAGGGATGTGTTCAAAATAATTGAAAGAATCTCAAAGAGACTCAAAGAGACATCTGCACTCCTACATTCATTGAAGCACTGGCCACAGTAGCCAAGATATGGAATCAGTGTAAATGTCCATCAATGGATGAACAGATAAGGTAAAAATGGGATATATGGATGCTTTTTGAATCATGCACAGTCACGTCATCATAGACCAGTTGAATGCACTCAAAGTAAAAACGATTTATTTATTTATTTTTGATACCAAGGATTGAACTCAGGGGTGCTTTACCACTGAGTTACATCCCAAGTCCCTTTTTATATTTTGAGACAGGGTCTCACTAAGTTGCTTAGGGCCTCCCTAAGTTGCTAAGGCTAGTTTTGAACTTGCAATCCTCCTGCCTCAATCCCCTA
This sequence comes from Aplodontia rufa, assembly GCA_004027875.1. Lineage (NCBI taxonomy): Eukaryota > Metazoa > Chordata > Mammalia > Rodentia > Aplodontiidae > Aplodontia > Aplodontia rufa. The sequence goes on along the minus strand of PVKS010020321.1, from coordinate 30,610 downwards.
AACTGCAGGGATCACAGGTGCAAACCACCACACCTGTCTCAAAATTGCATTCATTATGCCTAACTTACCAAACATGGCAGCTTAGCCTAGCCTACCTGAAATGTGTTCAGAACACATTCGCCTAGTTGGGCAGCATGAGAGTATATTGTACTGCATACCACTGACCTGGGAAAAGATCAAAATTCAAAATTCAAAGTAAGGTTTCTATTGAATGTATATCAGTTTCATTCCATGGTAAAGTTAAAAAATCATAAATATTTGTAAGTCAGGGACTGTGTGTACATAGAATGGAAGACTCCTTAGCCTCACAAAAGGAGGAACTACTGTGATACGCAACATGGGCAAACGTTGAGGATACTCTGCTAAGGGCCGCAGACTGATCACAGAAGGATAAATGCTGTGTGCCCCCACTTACACATGGTGTGGAAAACAGTCGAGCCTCCTAGAGGCCAGGGGGGTGGAATGCAGAACTGCCAATCAATGGGTCATACTTTCAATCATGCAAGATGATGCAAGAGATGTGCTGTGCACCCTTGTGTCCTTTCTTAACGATATTATGTTGTAACTTAAAAAATCCATTGAGGGTAGATCCCATTGTTAAGTGGTTGTGTTCTTACCGCAATAAAATAAAATGAAAAAAAAAGTAATCCTGCTTAAAGAAAGCTAGATAGAATCAAAGTGTTTTCCACACACGTTGCAGGCTGACTGCACGCTCTGTTGGCAAGGCTGTGGGCAAACGGGGTTGGTACGTTACTCTGGGAATGCATAATGGGGATGACTGACCTTTTGATTTAACAATCCCGATCTATCATTTTCCATCATTACAGATATCTGTGCATTTATGAAACGATTTGTATTTAAGTTTATTCATTCAGCTCTATGATTGCAAAAAAGTTAGAAATAACTCAAGTGTCCATCAGTTGGGGATTGGTTGATAAACAATGATACATGTTCACAATGGAAAACTTTATAGCTGTAAAAAACACCAAAACAAAACAATGAAGATCTCTCAGACCTGATGTGAAAAGCTCTCCAGGGTAAATTAAGCGGAAAAAGCAAGATGCAAAACAATGTATCTAGTATCTTACTTTTTTATAAGAAAGAGAAAATAAGATATTTCTTCACATTTGCTTGTATTTGCCTCAAAAGACTATGGAACGATTTCTTTAAAAAAAAAGATTTAATAGAGGCCGTGGGTAGGGTAGCTTTGTGGGTAAATGGGATAGAGGTTGGAAAAGAGGTTTCTATATGCTTCTATCATTTTGATTTTTGAGCCTGTGAGCTATTAGCTGCTAAAAATAAACTGAAATTATAACATAAAGCAGAACATATAGTAATCGCACAGCATTACCTTGGAGATGTCAGTCTCTAGTCTTTTTCTCACTGATGCTGGGAGGTAAAGAGGGCTGGCCTTGTGGCAGAGGGCTCAGGGAATTCTCATTCCATTTTTGAAGGGCATTTTGGGGGAAGGACAATTGCTGATCGCCAAGGAGCAGGGCATGGGCGAGGCACCAGGGCCATGCTGACAGATGCCAGACCTCGGGGATCATGAGGTGGACGCAGAAGCAGAATTAGATCTGAACTTGTCCAGTTGATAAGAAAACAAAACAAAGCAATAGCAACCAAAAAACTCCATTGAGGTTAAAACCACCACCTTTACCCCTTTAAGCATATATTTCAGTGAGATATATATATATATTTGTATTTGAACACAGTCGCACAAGTTCACCATAATCTAAATTTAGAACATTTAGAACATTTCCATCACCCAAAAAGAACCTTACACCCATTTACAGTTACCCCCTATTCCGGGGACGTGAAAGAGAGAGAGAAAGAGAGAGAGAAAGAGAGAAGCAATTTTTATTTAGTTTTTCAAGTAACTTTCATTACTCAGACACTTCTTTGTGTATGTGGTGCTGGGGTTTGAACTTGCCTACTCGCGCATGCCAGGCAAGCGCTGTAACCGCCACGCTACCGCTCCAGGCCCCTCTATTCCCTTTTCTACCTCCAGGCAAGCACTAATTTACTTTCTGTCTGTCTAATCTCCTTTTGGCCTTTCTTGGACATTTCCTATAAATGAGATCACATAACACGTGGTTTTTGTGGCTGGCTTCTTTCACTCAGCACATTTTTGAGGTTCACCCACATTGTTGCATGCATGAGTCCTTCTTTCCTTTTTGTTGCTGAATAATATTCCATCAACATTTTGTTTATCCAGGGGGTGGACAGTAGGTTTATTTCCACATTGTGTCCATCATGAGTAATGCTGATGCTCTCATTCCCTGCAAGTCTTTGTGTGGCTGTTTGTTTTTAGTTCTCTTGGGGAGTTATCTAGACTGGATTTGCTTGGTCAGATGGTAAATTTAGGCACAACGTTTTAAGATACCACCTAACTGTTTTCCAAAGTGGTGGCACCATCTTAAAATTTCCCCAGCAGTGTGCCACGGTTCCAGTTTCTCCACCTCCTGACCAGCACTTGTTGCTGTCTGTTGATTGCAGCCATTCTGGGGGTTGCAAAGTAGCATCCCGTGCATTTGATTCGCGTTGTCCTAATGATTAGTGATGCTGGGCATCTTTTGATGTCCTTATTGATTTTTCATTTATCTTCTTTGGTGGAGGTTGGCTCCACCATCTGTTTTTGGTCACCAGTTCATTGTGGACCCTTAGAGTCTTACTCAAGTCAGCTTGACAATCTGTGCTTGGGACTGACCTTCAAACCTTCCAAATCCGCAAACCTCCAACGTTTCCCAAGTCTCCCTAATCCTCTGTTTATTGATAGTTTTCTCAATGATAGTTTTTCAGAGAAAGATGGGACCATTGTCAAGATAGGTTTCAAAGCCAGTGTGACCCCAACTGCAGCTGCTCCTTGTCCCTATCATGTCAGATACACTGCATGGCCCAAGCTCAACGAGGAGGAGGTGTTTCCTCTACCTGCCCTTTGGGCCTTCTCTGTCTCCTGAATGTTCCATCCTTCCTTTCCTCCTCAGCATTAAATGTGACCCAATCTTCATCTTTAAAAGGCAAGGCCCCAAATCCTCTGAGCTACCCCCTCGCCCTCCTCTTCTCCCTGCCCCTTCGGCAAAGCCCAGGAAAATGTTGTCGACACGCAGTTTCCTCACTTCCCACTCACTCCTTAACCCACTCTGCCCCCACTGCTGCTGATGCAGCCCTTGCTAAGGTCACAGCCTTCATGTCACTGTGTCCCAGGGCCATTTTCCAATCCTCACCAGGCTTGAAGTCTGTCTAAATACCTCTCCTCTGGGCCTTTGTGGCTCCCTGGCTTTCCTCTTCTTCTTCAGGCTTGCTCCGCTGAGGTGCGGACCTCTTATGTCTAAACAAGCTCTTGTCAGGAAGTTCACTGCTCCATCCCAGGGCTATGCCTGCAGCTCCAGGCTATATGTCCAGTGACCCATGCTGCACATCCCCTTGACTGCTTCAGAGCACCCCAACTCGCCATGTCCACCCACAATGCCTGTGTGAATGAAGGCACCCTCCATGGGGTCATGGGCACCATCTTTACCCTCCTTCTCTGCGCACCTTCAAGCCTTGTCAGGGTTGCCTCCCAAGCAGCACTGATGTCCACCCACTTCCTCCTCTGCATCGCCACCACGTCAGCCCAAGTCACCATCATCTTTCATCTTAGCTACTAGAACATCCTCCTAACCGCTCTCCTTATATTCACTTTGACCCCTGATCAATTTCCTACTCTGATCCTACTATTTTTTTCCAAAACACAAATAAGATACTGTTATCCTGTGGCTTCAAATCTTCAAGGCCTCCCCCTTCCACCTGGCTGTTTGAGGAGTCTGTGTGCGCCTGTTTTGCCCAGACAGAAGGAAGGAAAAGTAATCTCAGGACAGAATGTGACTGGATTTCGGTAGACACTGAGATGGTCATAGGTCCAGCTCTGAGGAGGTGGGGCCCATAATGATCATGTTTTTTATTTTCTGCTTCTTTGACATGGGAGTGGTGGGCCTTGCTGACCAGGGGTAGCCAGTTCTTAAGGAGAGTACGCATTCCCCAGAGCATGTTCTTCAAATTTTACAAACCACTGTATCCGAGCCCTTCCACCTCAAAGCCTCCTTCATCAGATCTAGCCACTGTCCACCTGCCTGAATCACCCCAGGATCAGGTACCAGGTGACTAAGGGAGGCCCTATATACCAGCACCCACCAGAATTATTCCAACCAGACAATCTGAAATCTGTGTACCCTTACCCCAACTCTCCCCTTCCTTCCTGCAGAAAACCCAGTGAAGGTTCTCACTTGTGATGGCTTGAACGTGTCCTCCCACAGGTCCCCTGTTGGAAACTTAATCCCCAAATTCATGCTAATGGTACTTGGAGGTAGGGACTTTGGGATAGATGAGGTCATGAAAGTGGGATCCCCATGATGGTGGCATTAGTGACTTCGTAAGGAGAGGAGGAGAGGCCTGAGCAGGCACTCTTGCTCTGCCTTCATGTGATGCCCTCTGCCATGTTAGGATGCAGCAAGAGGGCCCTCCTCAGAGGCCAGGACCATGCTCCTGGACTTCCAAGAGCTAAATAAACCTCTGTTCTTCATAAACAACCCAGCCTAAGGCATTCAGATATAGCAACAGAAAATGGACTAAGACCTCACACTTTCCCCTCTTCTGGGTGCCTGGTGCCTCCCCATGTGGCTGTGAGGTTCGTAGTGCCTCCTGTGTCCAGGTGCACAAATTGCTCCTTTCATCTCCATGTCTCCCATTTGTGTGTGTCACCAGACCCAATTAAAGCAAATCCCAGGTGCATTTTAGTGCAGGACCCTTGACTGTCCAGCCAGCCTATCTGGAGAATGCAGAAAGCGGGGAGGACCCAGCAGTGCACACTCTTGTTTTCTGATAGGGTACAGATATACCTGGATGCCTACAGCACTCGCTTGTCCTTGAATAGAGATCACACTGACCTGACCAGGTCAAGGTGCAAGGTCAAGTTGAGTGACAGCCATTTTCCCCAAGGTGGCCATGCTTATCCCTGCCTATGAGAATCACTAAGGGTGCTTGTCAAAGCTGTCAAGGCTTGGCCCTGCTGGGTGGCAGAGGTTCTGGCTCAAGGTCCCCTGGTGCGGTGCTGGTATGGAAGCTTCCCAGGTGGCTCTGATGCAGAGTTAGGGGCAAGAACTACAATTCGAGTCTGGTTCCCCAGAGTTCCTGGCTGAGTCCACCCTGACAATAACACAGCTGTCTTCCCTCCTGCGCAGTGCACTGGTGTCAGGGGAGGCTGTGTGTCCTCTACATAGAGGTCGGCCCCCACTGACCTCAGCCTGGGGTCCCTGTGCCCTGGCCCTGAAGACAACTGGGCTGGAGCACACCTCCGAGAAACTGAAGGCGCAAACAGTTGCCCGTGTTCCCACTATTCATGACGATGTTGGTTGGAACACAGATTTAGCCCACAGTGGGTGGAGGTTTGAGCCTCCCCCACAAAGCTCTGCATGGGAAATCTAGTTAAGAGCCTTCTTCCTGGGAGGCTGCGGGTAACAGCTGCTGCTGGCCGGGATGATGGGCCCGCCAGGATGCCCTGTGGTGTTACCCTTGGGCCTAAAGCCTTTCATCCCCCAGGACTGGTTCTTGTTCCAGGCTGGCGCCCATCCAGCAGGCCAGCCTTTTCCCCAGGCGTGCCCTGGGTGGTGTGGACAGAGGCACCTCCACCCAGGAGATGGGGCTCTTGTCATGCTTTGCCATGTTTGGAAAGAGGTGTTATGTTATCACCATGGATCATTTGTCCTTCTGCCTCTGCCTCTACTCTAGAGGCTGAGAAGCTGAGATCCTGGATTCCCTGGCCTCTATTGCACTGAAGGGAGGCTTTGTTCTGGCCAAGATGCAGGAGAAAGTCTCTGGTGAGGGTTTCTTCCTGAATCCTGAATCCCTGTTGGAAAGGAGAAAATCCCTGGTGTCTTTTGTTCCTTCACCCATTCTTTTTCTTCCTGCCTATAGTGTGTATGTGATGTTGGATGAATAGCAGCCATCCTATGACCAAAAGGGGACAAGGGTGAATTTGAAGGCCTGTGGGCTAACGATGATAAAGAAGGCGTGCAGAGCCTGGTCCTTGAGCGGCTGGATCAGGATAGCCAGTTGCTAGATTTGGTGCCTGAAGCAAGCTTGTTAGCTCTGGTGGTGGGGTTTCTCTTCCTCGCACCCAAACACTTTCCTATTGTCACACGCGTCAGTTCCCCATGCTTGTTTTGGGCAGTAGGGGCCAGAGGCTGGTCTTCTGAAAGGCAGCCTGATGTTGGGAAGAGGCTGCTAGAATAAAGAATAGAGAGCCCGCATTTGGGCCCCAGTTGTTCTGGGGAAAGGCTGTGAGTCTCAGGAGTTATTTATTCCCAGCAAGGTGTGGATCCCGATCTGTAAGATGGCAACGACGCCTGTCTCATGCAGCAGGGTTACTCTAAAGTGAGCTGAAGGTGTGGATGCATTTTTGAGACTGCAAAGCGATGTCTAGGGGTCAGGTTTTGTTGTGAATGAATAGTGTCAGCGTTTGCTCCCGGCTGTTCCTGGAGGAGCAATTACCTCCTCAGCTGAAGACTCCTCCAGGAGGCCTGTCTCCAGCATCTGGGAGCCACAGTCCAGGGAGTCTGGGAAGAGGTCACCTGGGGACCCCCGTGTACCTCATGGGCAGCCCTCGCTTCTCCTCTCTCTCTGTGCCCCTGGGGGAATAAGCTTGCCTGGAAACAGGACTGATCCCAGAATGCTGGAAGGAATAGAGGCCATGTTTCCTTTATGGGAAACCTAGGGAGAGCCATCTGGCATCTTCTGTGGGCCCCAGCCTCCAGTGTCCCTCCACGGCCCCAGAATGCCACTCATTCAGGTACGGCCACAGTCTTTAGAAAGGGCTCTCAGACAGAGCCAAAAAGCCCCTAAAACTCACACTGTCTTCAGGAAGGACATAAGAACAAGGTCTGACACATGGCATCCCCTTGGATATTCCAAGGCAGCTATTGCACCTGCCAGGCTAAAGGTCCTGGTTCTTCAACTGGTTCAGCTACCTGAACACACCCAATACCCTGCCTCACCTGGTTCACAAAGTATGGAAGGAGACAGAAGTGTAAACAGCTACAGCACCAGGTGACACACCAGGATCTAGGACAGAGGCACAAATAAAGGACTGCAGGAGCCCAGTTGAGGGTGGGGTGGGTGAAGTCTTCACAGAGAAAATGTTTTTTGTTGGTTGGCTGGTTTTTGGTTTGCATGCTGGGGATGGAAACCTGGGTCTTGTGTGTGCTTGGCAAATGCTCTACCACTGAGTTCAAGAAGTTGGTATTTGATGAAGAAGAATGAAGTAATATTTTACCAGGCTTGAATGTTGGGGTTGGTGGTAGCAGGTAGTATACAGGTTCAGGTCAGTTAAAGTCATAATTTGGTGTATGGCCAGAATCACATTACTGGGAACAAGGAGTCACTGAAGGGGAAACCCTTTAAACAGAAATCATTATTCTGAGCGTACAGGTGGAAAAATGAGACTCCAAGGAATTAGGAGATCTGCCCAAGGCAATATACTTTATTGATGTGGATCCTACTTAATTGCTGTGTGGTCTTGGGCAAGTTGATTAAACTCTCTGGGCATCAAGTTCATTATTTATTGGATGGAGATAATCATCATCATAGTGCTTTCTTCCTAAATTGCTGTACACATTAAGTGAATTAATAAATGGGTCAGAATAGAGCCTAGAACATATGAAGCATATGAAGTCATCAAATTCCAGACACTGTGAACAAATGAAGGCTTCTCCAGGATTTAAAGCCACATCCATTGTCTCCAAATCCCATCCTTTTCTTCCTGCAGAGTGGGAAGGTACAGCCTGGGGGGCAGAGGAACAGATTTGGGGTTGATTGTTATCACACTATGGAATTTATTTGTGTCCTGCGCACCTAGGTCTCTGGACGCTTCTGTAATTTACAACACACACGCTACCAAGACGCGCTTGCTGGCAGCATGCTCCAGAGTCCCTGCGTCAAGTGCCTTCTGCCACTGTGCTGCCCACAGACCTCTGGGGACAACGGTCCCTCTATGACATCTGCCCACTCAAGATGTCTGGGGAAGGAAATCTCTCCTGGCTCCCCTGGCTGCATGCCAAGAGACCGCTGGTGTGCTGAGGAGCCAGTTCAAATCCCGGCGAGCTCACTATCCTGCTCCTTCCTTGAAGCTCATGTGCTCTGTGGCCTTGAGGGCCATGGAAACTTTTCTGTCTTAATAAGGCCGAGGGACTTCTTTAAATTTCAAAGCTTCATCCACGGCCAAGCCCAAATCACTGCCTGTCGAATGGTGAGTTAAGATGCTATCCGTGCTGCTGGGGAGGGAGGAAACAGGAAACCGAAGGCAGGGAAAGGAAGAGCAGAGTTCCTGAGCGACAGAGAGGGTGGGTCACACACATCTCTTGTTGAAGTGCTCATCACAGAATCATCTCTAACTCCAAAGCCGCGTTCAGACCTCCTCCTCTGGCTTCTAAGTGGTGCCTCTTGATCGGCCGAATTCAAAATGCATCTTTCAATTCTTCCCTCTCCAGTCATCAATCCTTTTGTGCTTCCATGGTTAGGGTCGCTGTGAAACAGACTCCAACCTTCCTCTGTTTTCTAACACCTTGGGGAGGCTCTGCTGGACCTCTTGTCTCTACTACTGCAACAGCCTCCTCACGGGCCTCTTCCCCGACACCTTCCTTCCTGATCATTTGGTGCTTGCTTAAGAGGAGAGTAATCTACTGGTATCTTGGTAAACTGAGTCTTTGGGGGGGGGGGAAACCAGACCCTGACTTGTAGCATTTGCTCATTTCCATGGGGAAATATTCACACCATGGCTGATCCAAGCTGCCAACAGGAGGCTATTGGCTGTGGGGTGGGAAAGATGTGCAGAATTGGCTCTTGCAATTACTGCCTGATAATCTTCCTACAGTGCAGTTGGCCACAGAATTTCGAGGTCAAAATGAACTTCATGACCTTGCATTTGAGGCCCTGGACACCCGGCCCAGTTGTCCCCACTGGGCCCCTGCATGTGCCCATGCAGTCTGGTCCCCTGCACGATTCTTGCATCCCCACTTCTCTGTCTTTATATGTTGGTTTCTCTGCTCATCAAAAAATCCTTCTCCTCCCCTGTGGAGACTTATCCTGAGCCCCTCGAGTGGGAGAAGCTGTCTTCTTTCTTTGAATTCCAGTCGTTACCTTGCTTGTGCCTTTGCTGGGATGCGCACAGTATTTTGCCATGTATTTGGTGACACGCAAGCACCTTCTGGTCCCTCTTGCTAGATTCTGCTTTTCTTGAAGGCAGGGGCTATTATTTCTTTGTGCCTCCTGAAGTACCTGGCATATTTTCTCCCACACAGTAGATGCTTAAGAAATGTTTGTTGAAATGAATTTGCCCATTTCCTCTGTTGAACTAAGGCATGGGTTTTCATTTTCGTTTCTGTTTCGTTTTCACATTCTAGGAAGGGGAAGAAATCTGATCCCAGAGCTGGATGAGTGCATGGCACTGTTGGCCCTGACACGGGGCCCTTCAGTACGGCCCTTCCGCCTCAGCCAGGGAGAGTTAAAGGCTCTGGCATCCAGCTTGCCTGCTGCCTCTGCAAACACCCCCACCCAAGAGCATCCACAGAAAGCACTGGTGGGGGGCTTTGGCTGGGAAGGGGCTCCTAATTAGGGACAGCAATTTCTGCTTTTGCCGAAAATCCAGGTCTGGGCCTTTGTCCACCCAGGAGGCCTTGGCAATTGAGCCAGAGCTGAGGCAACCTCAGAAGGCCCATGCTGTGCTGGAGCTGTGGCCTGGCCTCCTCAGCTCCGGGCTAAGCCCCGGCAGTCGCCAGAGCCCCCAGTGTGAAGGAATTTGAGTTCTAACTTTAGGTGGCTACGTGGCTGATGGCTGTTTGTGAATATCTCATTCCTACTTTGGTGGCCCAGCTGGTGGGAACAGAACGGGTAGTCATGGGACTGTCATCATGTGCTGTCCAGGTTAACATGTAGCATTTCTATTACTATTAACAGACTTTCTGCTCCTCACTCCATCTGTTCTCTGAAATAATTGCAGTTGTACAGACCATGCCTTCGCTACAGGCAAGCTCTGGGGAAGAGGATAGTGCTTTTATGAGGATAAAAAAAGTGTTAAAACATAACAGCAAACACGAGAGGACAGTGGGAATGGAGCTGGCAGCAGGCTTCCAATTTCTTTCAGATTCCGGCCCGCAAAGGAGGCAGTATTCACACTCATTCGGGTGGCCGAGCCCAGCTAGCTGGGGTGAGTGGCTAGGCTGGTGGCTCAGCCTTTTGGAGGTGGTGCTGGTCACCTGAGGGTTGGGCCCATTGTGGGGACACCTGGGGAGCCACCCAACAGGAAGTGCCAGGAGGACATTTTGCCAGGGAGCTGGAGGTGTCCTGGCCTGGAGGAAGCACCGGAGACATAGGAAGGCCTGAGGCAGGTGGAGGCTCTGAGGTCCACGGCTGGTTCTGCCTGGCCCTGTTTCTCCACGTTGGAAATGGGAGGTGAATCTCAGTGACGCCCTTTCTTAAAAAGCTGTTGGGAGAATGGAGGGGTGACCACAAGCCCCTCAGAGTCCTGGGGGAGGAGTAGGCAAACTCAGGGCTATTTGGATGTGGCATGTGAAATACAGTCAGTACCTTAAGCTCAGAGCCAACACGAGTGGGTCCAACACTCTGATCTGTGAACCTGGCGTGGGGACTTCTGTTACCCAAGGGCTGCACACCAAACCTCGTGTTGCTATGGATCCCACAACATGACCTCCCACCCATGTGAGGGGCCCCGCACGGAGTGTCACATCTCTGTCAGGCTGAAGATGGGGTCCCTCCTTGCGCCCAAACCTGATTTGGGGGTGGTCGAGGAACTCTTCAGGAGCCTGCCTGATGCAGGAAGAAAGAAACAAATGAAGGGACAAAGCCGTGTGCTTTCTAAGTCTTCTTCCTGTTTTAAGGCAGTGTTTTCATTTCAAAGAAATCCACAGAATGCGTCTGTGCTGTAAGCAAGACATTTGTCGAGGGAAAATTTTTGTGTAAGACACTTTACTATTCTCCAAACCCATCAAAAGATTAAAAAGGAAAAAAAAGTTCTGGAAGGGCTCTGAGAATCAGGGGACCAACTCTGGTCCTGATCACAGTGCAAATCAGTTTTCAGATGTTGGAGAGACTCTTCCGGTCCTTCTCACTTCACACCACCTATTAACCTGACCAGGGAGTTCTAGATCTTCTTTACCACGTGGTTCATCAAGTCCCAGAGCCTGGCGGACTCTTGAGGGAGGTGTGGACAGAAATGTGGCCCTGTTGGCTGGTGGTCAGTCCCCAAAGAACCGGGTTCACTTATTGAGGTATCGGAAGGGGAGGCTTTGAGTAACTATTGAAAACCTTTTTTTTTTTTTGGGTACTGGGAATTGAACCTAGGTTCTCACTAAGTTGTTTAGGGCCTTGCTAAGTTACTGAGGATGGCTTTGAACTTGTGATCCTCCTGCCAAGCTGCTGGGTATTGACAACATTTTGGGGTCACAGCACCTTGGGAAAATCTGTCTGCTCTCCTTTGGCCAAACAGTGCATTGGGCAGAGTGTGACTCGGTGCCTTGAAACGATGTCTGTCTGGTTATTACACAGTACAGGTCGTGGTGTACCTGCTTCCACCTACATCTCACGAGCTCCCTGTGCTTTCTCTCAGTGGCTTCTGCTGAGTGTGGACGCCATGTGCTGTGTAATGACCATTCCCATCCATGACAGACCACATATACTAGGGGACCCATAGGTTATAGTAGAGCTGAATATTTCCTGTCGCCTGGTAGTGTCGCCATGATAAGGTTGCAGTGCTGAGTGTTGCTCACGTCTATGGCAATGCTGGTGGAAACAAGCCTGTTGCACTGATGCTTGTGTAAAAGCATAGCACCTGCAGTTATATATGGTACCGAATGCTAGGCAATGATAACAAATGACGATATTACTGGTTTATGTGTTTACCCTACTGTCCTTCCTATCCTTATTTTAGAGTGTACTTCTTCCACTTATCAAAAAGTAAGCTGACTGTAAAATAGTCATCTGGGTCACCCGGCAGCACCCTCGCGGCCATGTGTGCTCACCTCTTGATTGCGTGGAGGTGGTGGCGGGGAGTGATTGATCCAGACCATCCAGGTGTGTGTGAGCTCACTCAATAACGAAATCATCTAAAGACGCGTTTCCTAGAACATGTCCCTGTCATTAAGCAACAGATGACTATTTTGGCACAGTGCCTGACACACAGGAGATGCACAGTCAATGTGCATGTGGAATGTTTGAAGGAAATCGTGAAATACGCAGCGAAGGTACCCACCACCAAGTTCACTGCCAAGCAAATGCCTTTCCATTAAAAGAAAACCCTGGAGGTGCAAATTGAGACATTCAGTAATAAATGATTATCAGACAATAGCTGCCATGAATCGAACCTATTTATGTTGCATGCCAAACATATTCCATCCCTTGCCTCATTTAATTCCATGGCTGACATACCAGCTCGACACTATCATTCCCCTTTTAAAGATGAGAAAACTGAAGCTTAGGGCGATTGGGAGCTTGCCCATCAGTAACGCAAAGTGCTCTACCTGTGTGCAGAGCGTGGCTGCCAGCGCGGCTCTCAGGGGCTCCTCTGGATGGGGAGGAAGGAGGGTTTCTGTACAGGGCACTCAATGCCTCCTTCATCTGTTGGGCTTCTTCAGGAGTAAATGACTTCGTGGGAAGGGAAATTGTGGTTAGTCTTTCAAAAGCTTTTGACAAGGTGACTTGAAATTAAGAAGCTTCTTGTCATTGCTAGGAAGCAGTTTAGAGACCACAACAAAGACAGCCACAGATGGATCATTTTCTCTATTCATGTCTAGATCACATTATTTTGGGTTCGATTCTTGGCCTTTTATTCTGTGCCTTTATATGAGCGGTATGAGAGGCGGGTGTGCAATGACGTCCCCGGGGAACCAGAGCATCATCGAGTCCTTAGCCTGCCAAGATGCCATCCTGGGGGAGGTGGGAGAGCAGAGAAAGGGGCAAACCCATGCCAGACCAAGCCCAGGCAGGAAGAATCCTGCGTGCACTTCTAGGAGGACAACTCAGAAAAGGGTTAGAGTGGCCACAGAGCACGTGTTCCCTAAGGACCTCGGCCCAGTGGGCCGTGCAACCCAGGACAGCGAAAGGTCAGACTTAGCTGGGAAGGAACTGCACATAAATAAACAGTGAGCTGCTGCCTTTGCCCAGAACCATCGCAGGCTGCCTGGAGGCACTGCGCTCTGCCCAGTCCTGAGGAGAGGGGTCCCCCAAAGGGTCAAATGCGAGGAACGGGAGGGAGAGGCCCCGTGAGGGCCACAGAGGCTGAGGTGTGATCCAGCGTCTCACAGCGCTGAGAGTGCAACTGTTCAGACCCAGTCCTGATTATCAGATTCTGCGAGGCAGGACTGGGGCGAACTCTTGACACTTGGAAAGGAAGCAGTTAGAGCAGATAAAAGGAACTGCTAACTTACACAGTGGGTAGTAAATTTGTCTAATTCATTATCCCTAGAGGTGAGACAGGCTGAAAACACAAATTGATCTTTAAAGGTTTGGAGAAACCTGTGGGTGATCACTTTGAAACGGGTTCTTGGGTAGATGAAGACTTAGGGAGACCCCCGAGGACTGAGAGCAGAGAGGAGGATGGTGGGCATTAAGTATCTCTGGATGTGGTGACCAGAGGCAACACTCATGACTGGGTGGACCAGGGTGCAACTCAGATGCTCTTGTCAGGCTGAAGGAGGTGGGAAACACTGCTCAGGCTTTCTAAGTAGAGGGAATTCGGCTTATATTAAGTTCTTGGTCCCTACAAATACAGGAGCCCTGTTTTAGATGTCACCAGGGAGGGCCTTAAGCATCTGGGGATTGAGCATTTGAAGGCTTGGAATGCTATTGTGGTGACATGGAGGGAGCATGCCTGACACCAGGCCAGGATCCCAGTTGCCTGCAGAACCATAGGAAGTTTGTTTGGCGCGGGGAGGGGGCTGCTTTGATTGGTGTTAGAAGCAAGGCAGGATTCGTGAGTGTGCATCTTGTGCAACTGGATGGGGCCCTGCACTCAGAGGGCCCAGCGCTTAGTTTTACTGCTCTGCTGTTACCATCTTGAAATTCTCAGCAATTTTTGAGCTAGGCGCATTTTCCCTTGGCACTGGGCCCCATGTGTTATGTAACTGGTCCTGGTTAGGAGCTTCTCAGCTGGCATAATAATGGGAGGGACTGTCAAAGAAGGGCTAAGGAAAAAGGCCAATCGAGGCAGCTGGCTCCAAATGATGGCAAGCAGCGGAGCATGTATAGAATGGACAGTTTCCTAGGTAACTGGCTGCTCCATCTAAGTGCCGCGTACACGCTTTGCTAAAAACATTTCCTAATGGCAGGGAATAGAATCAGAGAAACCAGTGCCTGGGAATGTGGGGCACACCTGATGGTGCTCAATGACCTGCCATATGGCCAGCCCATGAGTGGAATCATCTAGAAAATTCCAAAGCTGTCTAGAAAAGAGAAGAAGAAGAAGAATTAAAAAAAAAAAAAAAAAAGGCTTGTTGGGCCTGGCTCTGAGCAGATGTTTCGGGGGTTGATGGCAGCCTCCCCCAGATATGTGCATGTTCCAGAAACAGTCTTAAGAAATGACCTTTGTGTATGACAAGGGCCACGCCCAAGTTCTCTGGGAGGTTTGAAGAGCTGGGACTCTGAATCAAGGGTGAAGATGATACTGCGGAAGGGGAAGCTGGGCTGTGCCTCTCCTGTAGGCTCCTCTCATCTCCCATTGTCACTCCGAAGCCACATTTCCAGCAGTCCCTTCACTCTTGGGGGTCTTGGCTTTTCCATCTTCAGAGCAAATTGTCTCAAACCCTTCTCAGAAAGTACAGAGGGGCCGATGTGGTTGAGAAGGGACAAAAATACCACTGAAATCATTAACCGGAGTGCTCAGATCGTCCCTGAAATAATTACAGAAGAAGAACCAAGATGAAGCCCTAAGAAATTCCCCAGACACTTATGCAGCTATGAACTGCCACTTTTCAGCTGAGAGGAAAAGAAGCTACTGTTAATTATGATGAGACCTTGCCACGAGGAAGTCCCAGATCACAAGGCCTTCCCTGGCTAGAAAATTTCAAGAATCCCAGTGAGGTTCCCCAAGTAACGTTCTCTCCTTTCATGTGGCTGTATTCTCCATGTTCTTTCTCTCCTGTCCAGGAAATTTGTTCTGATGGGCTACGTTGGCTCCAGGGGTGCACAGAAAACTCTTCTTCAGCCCCAGATTTTGGAGGTTGTTCCTGATGCACTCACAGGGTGGCTGCCTTGTCTTCAGCAGGACGCCAGCACTTCTGGGGCCCGACCCTAAGCTGCTCTCTGCTCTCCATCTTTGGTCTTCAGTTGATCGGACCATGGTGGGCACTTGCTCTGGGGCAGCCAATCCACAAACAAGCTAGTGCACAGGAAAAGCTGATCCAGCTGTGCCAATCTCTCCAGCCCTTAACACTCGGAAGCAGAACTCATTACCAGGGGGTGGTAGAAGTCTGGGTCTTGACAGGACAAAGCTCAGTGCAGGTGAGACACAGAGGAGCCATGATGACCCAGCATCCCAGAGTGTGCACAGCAGTGGAGGGGGACAGTCCTCAACCCTACACTCCAGCCTGGTCCTCACCAATCCCCCATGCCTACTGCCTCTGACTTGCAGGGTAAATGGAGGTTCCTTAGGGGAAGGTAAAGAAAGCCAGATTTCAGACTGGAGGCGTAGGTCAGTGGTAGAGCACTTGTCTGGCACGCACGAGGCCCTGGGTTCAATTCTTAGTACCACCAAAAAGAAGAAGAGAGGGAGGGAGACAGAATGAGAGCACGTCAAGTTTCAGCGTGGCCTTGAGTGCTGAGCAGCTGTGGAATGAACCTCCTGGGAATGAGAGTGGAGCTGGAGTGGGAGATCAATTTACTATCACACAGTGGGGGTGTTATAGGCAAAACTGCGGGGCCTCCTACAATCCTGCCATTGTTTGCATTTTCTTTTGGAAGGCCAGTTGGCTCGACACCCTTTCTGTAGCCTGTTGGGGGTGCCTCACCATCCTAAGGCCAAGGAACTTACCCTAAATATCACACTTTTCCCACTCAATATTCATTCTGCTCTCAGGCCCTGTGAGATACCGCTCACCTCTTTACGGCACTCACAGACATTTTTCTAGATATCTGTCCTCAGGCCAGAGCACAGGTTTCTCTGGGCAAACTCCTTCGGTCCTCAGGACTTGACACAATGCCTGACTGGAAGGAGAACGCAGGACCAAGAGGTGAACAGATGACATAGTCGGCAAGGTCCTGGGACAGTGCGCTCCTTGCTATTGGTTTCCTTCTTGTTTGGGTTGTGCCTGCCTAGAGATAGCTTGGATGGCAGCGGCTGGACTAGGGATGTGCCCTCCTGGAGTGGGTAGAGGGTCCTGGGATGTGGCTCAGTGTTACATCTCTTGCCTGGCATGCAAAAGGTCCTGGGTTCAATCCTCAGCACCAGAAAGAAGGAAAGTGGAATGCTAGAAGAGACCTCTCGGAGTGGAGCTCCACACCTTTCTCCTGCGCAGATCCTCACTTTTGGGTGGGTGCTCGAGAGCTCCTCTCTTGTACCTGTCCTCAGAATGCCACCTCCAGCATGCAGGCTTGCACGCCTGGATCAGGGCACCCAGCTCTCTGCCATGCTGCTGGCTCGGGTGAGGTTATAAGCAGCGTACACCACGGCACAGAGGCAGATTGGTGCAACTCAGGAGACCACAGCCTTGAAAGTGGCGGGACCCCAGAATTCTGACCCTGAGCGACCAGAATCACTCTCTTCTCTGTGCTACCCTCCAAGGTAGAAAAGTTGAAATGGGGTTTTTAAGAGTGAGAAGGGGCTACTGCACAGATCCCTGGATTTGGAGAGAATCTGGTGACCTTGGTTGGGCCACATAGTCACTGTGTCCCCTCTCCCTAGTCACTTTTCTACACAGTGTTCCTTTACTACAAGGCTGGGCCGTCCCTCTGGGGTAGAGAAAGGAACTGAGGGAATTTCAGGAAGTCTGTTCAAAGAACCACCTGGTTGCAGGGTCAGAGCTGGAATTTGGGGTGCGTGGCTCCTCTCCCATCACACCATGGTGCTGAACCCTTTAAGGTGTCCCTTTGGTTTTGGAGAGCTTTATATTTAAAGCATTACCTTGGGAAAGCACCCTCCACCCCATCTCTATATCTGCTTGCATTAAATCCTTACTTTCCGAGAGACCTTAGGGAGTCTGTCTAGTCGGAACAATAGCACCCTGCGTTGGGTGGGGAGGAAGAAGCCCTGGGTTTACTCTTGCAGTTACTACTAACTAGCTGGGTAACCAGCTTCTCTCCTCATTGGTAAAAGGAAGACATGGGTGGGATGTGAGGCTGGGTCCCTCTGCTTCTCCTGGTTTACTTTGAAGGAGAAAGATGTCTGGTTTTGTGAGGCCATAGCGGAGGACACCAGTGGGATTACTGTCCCACCATGTGGCCGTGCTGCCTAGAGCCACCCCAGCCCCCAGGTGTGGCCTGATGCCTGGACCTGGGTGGCTGCTGGAAGGACTCGGAACCTGAGCCTGCCGCCCTGGGCGCAGGTAATTGCTGAACTCTGTGAGCCAAACACCTCGAAAGTGCTAAAATGACTTTAAATGCCTAAACATTTTAAAACAAACCTTGCAACGCAAGGCTTTTAATCCTTTTCTCTCCCCAGTGCTAAAGCTCTTTCTGTCTCTCTGCTCTCTCTTTTGGGGGAAATTCAAAAGCTGTTTTATGCCTCATTACCTGCACACTGTGAGTGATGTCTGTCGGTCCATGCGCTGTAAATACCTTAAATCATGCTTCATTAAGAATATCTATGGTGCTATTAAAGAGCTATAATAGACAACGAGTTAACAGATGATTAAAGATGAATTCCATTTGTGTCAGTCACCAGCCAGAGAGAGACAGAGGCTGGAAGTTCTCAACTCATTATGCAGCAGCTCTGCCTGCTCCCTCCCTGGATTTGTGGGGCTGGGGTGGGCGCAGAGGGCTGTCTGCTCCAGTGAGCAGGGCACGGTGGGGCACAGGGGTCAGTGGTGATGGGGGCAGGGCCAGGGCAGGTGGATGCGCTGGACCAGTCATAAGGGGTATGGAAGAGAGAGCTCTGGCTCTCTCTTCCACATGTCCATGCATGTGGACACGCATGGGCGTGTGTTCACGTGTGTGTGTATGTGGTGTGTGTGCTCACTCCCCATGCATATGGGTCCAGACCCATGCCCACCGTCTCATGCCACTGTCACCTCTGCCTGGCTGTTTCCAAGCACTGTAGAATTCCACGTGGAGCCATGAGAAACAGGTCCATGTTGACTGCTCAGTAGCCAGAGAAAGAGGGGAGTAGAAAGGAGGAGATGGGGTGCCAAAGACGGAGATCCTGGGATTCCGGTAGCAGCCATGGCAGGCAGAAAGGAAGCAGAGACATCCTTTCTCCAGTTCTGCTTTCAAGGAAAGTAAAGTGTGTGTTTGGCCAAAGGGCAGGTCTGCTGAAGGGGTGGCGTTATTTCCTTTTGGAGAACCATTGCTTGATGGCTGAAGTGGGCTACCTCATCGTTACTGGAAGTGCTGGCCACTGTCGCCCAGGGAGTCAGAGGTTCTCACTCCCTTCCCCCCAGTACAGTCCAGGCTCTGAAGGGCAGTAAGTCTCCTGAGTCCCAGCTCAGTGCTGGGACAGATGGGTAAGGTCACAGACCAAAGCCAAGCTGAACGCAGGCGATTCTAGTGGATGGTAGATGTTCTCCGTGGATGCTGTCCTTTCCCTCATCCATTGTTTAGAAGACGTGAGGACCATCCTCCCATTTTACAAATGGGGATGCTGAGTCACTGAATAAGAACAGATCGTGGCCATTAGTTAGCAGACATCAAGTGCAGGACAGGCAGGAGAAAGGAACACTGTCACCCTGAGGTCAGTTGGAGGGCACAAAGACGGCTGGAAGACCTGGCAACTCGTGTTAGTAGCCTTGCCGGGGTCTGTTGCTCATGCTAATGATAACACACCAGCTCTTCTTGGCATCTTCTGACCCAGACCGTGTTTCTGAGCCCACTGCCAACTCATCCTGGCTCCGCCGGCAACACTGATGTGTGGCATTATGCTATTCATGTCCCCAGCGCTGCTGTCACATTCTCTGACATCCTGGGTGTCACCTGCCATGCTGACTTGAACATGCTACTTGGCCTGGGGTGTTACTATACTCTTCACTCTTCACATCTACTTTTTATGCAAAAAAACAAAAAAAATAGAAGATGTCAAAATCTGATGCTTCTGATTCTTTTTACATGGAGCCAACCCAAAATGTTCAAGTGTCCGTGGCTTTCATCTGTCATCTGTTGCTGCGGAATGCAACCAGTTCATAAGTGGGGCAGGGGAGAGAACCTGCATCTAACCTGAGAAGAGGAGCTCAAGTGGACATTTGATCAATGCTGCATGAAAATGAATAAAGAGTGAATTGGGTGGAGGTAGTGGGCACAAAGGAGCTTGTGTCCAACCGGGGGCTTTACAGTTCACCAAGTCAGTCCACCCATATTGATTCATTGGCAAGAGAAGCTATTGTTATCATTTTCTTTCAAGACAAAAATATTTTTGAAAGTCTCTGGCTTAGAAAAGATAAATGGTGGGCTCAAGGACTGGAATAATTGTGCTTCTTACTCCAAAGCCTCCCTTGATTTAGGGTCAGGGTTAGAGAGACTTTCCCCCAAATGATGGAGACAGTAGCCAGGCAAGAGTGATGGAGCCAGGAGCCACAGTCCAGCATCTCCAATTTGAACAGCCCCATAGTGGGAAAGGGCAGAGCCAGGGACTTCTTCCTGGAGCCAGCCTGTCTGCTGGGAGGACTGGGAAGCCCAGCAAGAAGTCATGTTCAAAGAGAAGCTGAACAGTGGTGAGGTGGAGGCTGGATAGGTCCAGGGTGGCACCACCAGCAGGGGCTTTTCTTGGTCTAAAAATGGGCACGTCTTTGTGGCAAATGTGTGCGTGATACAAGAAAGATCAAGGGCTTGCTTGGGTCTTGCTCTGAATGTGGAGCTTGACCATTTGGGTCTTCTAGCCTCCGTTCTTCATCTGTAAAAAGGAAATTCTAATCTGTCCTCCCATTGTGGTTCCAAGATGAACTGAAATGTGGACCTGTAAGCAGCCAAGTGTAGCTCATAGGCAGAAAGACTGCTGCATACGGTCAGGGCTTGCTAACAGCTGCAGCCTCCCAGGACCTTGGGGAGGGGTAGGAGGAAGGGCCTGTCACTGCAGTGTGATCCAAGTTTAGAAAGGAGTTGGAATAGACTTGGGTTCAGACGCTGCCGGCTTCATGCCATGTTCCACTTCCAGGAAAAGAAACGGGCTTGTTGGAAAAAGCAAACAGACTCAGAAAGCATCTTGGGCATCCAAGAGTTCTTAGGAAATAGCATTTGGGCAAACATCATTGAATCAGCAACACTTGGATCCAGTTTCCATTGACAGCTTCACAAGCTGAAGACAGAGAGGCCTAGGAAAGCAACTCCTGGGGACAATGGGTCTTTGGGTATGCTCTCAACCTCCTCCTCCCATCCACAAGTGGCTCGCAAGGTACCTTGAGTAACTTCTACCAGGCAGGACCCCATAGAGATTGTTGGGTGTCGAGAGGAAGGGGATGCAAAAGACCCTGGACTAGAAGTCCAAACATCTGGAATGACTTCTAGTGACACTGCTTCCTGGAGCACTGAACGTCCCTGATTTGTGACTTCGTGTACTGGTTGCTTCAGAATTGCTTCTTTTTATCATGTTTTTAAAATATTCTACCTCAAAGATATTCTTATTTTTAAATTTTTCCACATTTTTATAAAGAGAGAGAAACAATTTTTCATTTAGTTTTTCATGTGGCCTTTGTTGCTCCAAGACTTTGTTGTGTCCGTGGTGCTGGGGTTTGAACTCGTGTACTCGTGCATGCCCAGCAAGCACCGTACCACTGAGCCACCGCTCCAGCCCCAATTTTTCCACGTTTTTATTGGCACATTACATTCATGTTTTTTAGTGGATCATAGTTATACATAATGTTGGGGTTCATTTGGACATGATCACTCACACATGCAATATAATGTGCACCATTCAGTCCCCAGGACTTCCTCTTTTTCTTCCTTCCTCCCTATCCTAGCTCCCCTTCCTCTATTCTACTGTTCTTCTCTCTACTTATTTATAAGTTTTTAAATTGGTACTTTATAGATATAGACATGAAGGGGAAACTCACTGTAGTACGTTCAGACTTACTGAGAACGTGAAAGAAGTGCTTTGGGATCCTCCGGGAGATGTACTGAGATAGAGTTCTTAGAATTTTAGAACTAGATGGTGAGCCCCAAATGTCATCTGCTATACTTTGTTGTACAGAGTGGGTAACTGAGATTCAGGAAGGCTGAGTGACTTGCCCAAGGCCACACAGCTAGAATCAGTGTCTTTGAACTGATGCGGCGGTGCTTTTTCATGGTGTCACCCACCATCAAAGTTATTTGGGTTCTCGCATGCAGTGGACAGTGAGCCAAAAATTCCTCCTTCTTTCTTGCCTATTGAAATCCCATCCCTGGCTGCCAGGGAAAGAGGACATTAAAAAGCTCCTCGCAAGCACAGGTAGGATTGGGGTGGGGAGGGAGAGGACACGCATTAGCCCTGATAATTGAATCTTGGTGCGGAGAGACGGCTGGACGCACTGCAATTGAGTTGAGTGGAAAATGCGATTTCCGCATTGTTAGAAGCCTTTGCTGCCCAAGGCCCTGATCATTTACTTCGAGCACCTGCTGATCTTGCGCATGTGACCCCAGCGCCCAGCTGCGCCAAGGGCGAGCTGGGATCAGCCATGTGGGGCAGGGGTGCAAGGAACGAAATTAATTTTCAATCCCCAGGGACCACAGTTGGTAGCTCTGCAGCCAAGGGCTATACAGACCCGGGAGGAATAAAGCAGAATCCCGTGGGGGAGGAACTCAACTCCCCAGTGCTGGTGGCGGGGCGGGAAGAGGCCAGGGAGAGAGGGGGCGCTGGCTACAGCAGTATTTACTGGCAATCCCATCACTGAGATTTAATGGACATTCTCTTGCTGGAGACTTTGCCTCTCACTGATTTCTCTTCCGAATATTTAATTTGCAACTCCTGCCCTCCACCTCCAAAGCGACAACCCCTAGAAATGAGAAGAACTCAGTTTCTTTCTTTCTTTCTTTTTTTTCTTCCTACCTGTTGTACTGAGGCAAGAAATTGCTTTGGCCAAATGGCCTTGCTCTGATTATACCAACAAATCTTATGGGTTCCCGCTCCTTCCCAGGTTGAGACCATCCAAGAGTACAAACATCCCAATTTCTTGTCTAAACTCATGTGAAAAGGAGCAGATCTTGGTCTGTTTTCTCTCTGAGCCCACCTTGTTTAAGAGTTAATAAATGAACAGCAGTTTAAAATCCCACAATGATGCCCAACCAGAAAGAGCCTAGAAAAAATCTGTTTTCTAACACAAACTTCATTCCAGCACAGTCTTTTGTGAGTGTGAAGAAAATATGAATTATGTTCCTGGCCATGCAAAGTCCTCACTAAAAAGGAAAAAAAAAAAGTAAGGAGAAAGAAAACACTACATCTGCTTCATTTCATTCACTCACACGCTTAAATACAGGATGAGCTATGGGTCTAAATTTACTAGGTCCTAAGCAATTAGCAATTAGAAAAGAAAGAAGAGAGGAGGAAGACTAAAAGATGATAGCCATGTTGGAAAAATGCAAAATGCTAAGATGCAGTGTTAATGTGTTAATTTCTACACCGCTGCATCCCTTTGCAATCTTGGTCCGTAGTGGAAACTGCAGAGGCTTTGGAAAGGAACAGGGCATCATTAGCACAGTCAGATCTCTATCTCTGCTGACAGCAATTACTATCGGGAAGCCTGCAGGCTCAGAGGCACTTTCATTATGGGGGAGTAAAGGGTCACTCACCTTGAGCCCCCAACTTGGACTGAAACAAGCATTTTCTGCACAAAGAATCCCACTTCGTTGAAATCAGTAATTGCTTTGATTTCAGTATGTATGGGGCACGGAGGCTTCATGACTAAGAATTATATTAGTCAATAAGTTTGCTACTTTTATGAATCATTAGTCAGCCCTCATTTTAGTCCTTTCCCACACTGGTCTGAACCAGAGTAACAGATTTCTTTTTTCCGCTGGTGGGGGCCAGTGAAATCATCCGTCAAGACCACCTGTTCCAGGGATAATTGGTTTCTCTGGGTCACAGAGGTGGGATGAAGTCGGTGGATGCAAACAGGGAGGGCTGTTCCTGCTTCCATTCCAAATGAAAGGAGGTCAGCGCTAGGCGCTGGAAAGAGTTTATTGAAAAGTCTTTACACTTACTGAAAGCTTTTAACTTTTAAAACTCTTTAACATCTATTAGCTCAAGGCTGGTGAAGTAGGTAGAAAGGACCCTTCTCCCGAGAGAGAGAAAGAGAGAGAGAAAGAGAGAGAGAGAGAGAGATTGAGATAGTTGAAGCTGCTTGTTGGGGCTGGACAGGAATAGAAAGAAGCAGGGCTTTCATTTCAACAGCTGCCTCAAGGCACATCCCTTCCCTGGAGAAAGGCCCACCTAGTAAGCCACTGTTACGTCCCTTTGGAGGTCCAGAGTCTAAATACTGGACTCAGTTTCTATGATGGCTTCCAGGAAGCCCAATCCTCCTTCCTTGGGCTAAATAGACATCTGTGGAAAGTTCAGTCCAGGAATTTTTCTGATGAAGGTAAAGAGATATTCCCAGAGGGCAGATCACAGGGGATGTATTGCAATAGGGGCAACGATTTTACCGACTGCTAATTGTTTTCCATAAACTGATCATGACCATGGGTCCTAGAGAGCAAGAACTACAAATCCCTCAACATCAGAATCCAGAGACCCTGAGTCCATGAAAAAGACCCATGTAAGAGAAGAGAATGATCCATCCACATATCAATGCATACAGTGCCACACTCAGATGGGATATCACAGCTTCATGATGAAAAACCTCAATGCATCCGCCCAGGTGCTGGAGATGTGGCCTGCCCTTTAGTAACGGACCGAGTAACAGAGTGGCTTTGAGATAACCAGCTGCCTGCGGGTAAGAGAAGCACTACTGTGGGGTTCACAGAAGGTCAAGGCTATTTCCGCCCATAGAAGATGGAACCTGGCTGTCAACTTCCCTAGTATTCCCCCATACATCCTAGGACAACTCTTTTCACAGAGGGTTCGTGAAATACACATAGTCCCCCCATCTGAACCTGGGGCACTCGTAGGGTCAGGTGCTCACTCCTACCCAGCCAGCATAAACACAGCCTCAGAGGGGAAATTACACAGGTAGGTAGTATTGCATTACGGACCAGTTTCAGGAGCATCCCTGGTGGAAATGGATTTGAATTGAACCTTGATAACACCCAGGGACACCTCTCAAACAGCTTGGAAAAGGCAGATGAATAATCAGGGGCTAGGTCCTCAGGAAACAGAGGGTTAACATCTTCTCTTCCTGTCTTCACTAAGGGAATTTGAATTCTTGATCAAGCGATTTGTCAGGATTGTTGTGTATTTACTGTAATTACAGAACATCCAATGCACATTGACGTAATTACCATAAATATGTGTAAAGACATTATAACGTGTAATTATGTCATATAATTCTTTAATAAAGCATGCAGAGGAAAAATTGATCTGCACATGCTCACCGCTTTTTCTGACGATTTCTACACAAGGTTTTATTTGATTTCCCCCTCCCCCCGCCTCTTGTTCAAATTACAGACAGCTTCTCCAATTTAGGATTAACTGGCAGAAGGGTGAGGTTAGAAAGTGTGTGTGTGTGTGTGTGTGCGCGCGTGTGCACACGTGCACGAGCATGCACATGCAGGGTTGTGTGAATGAGTATGTACCTGTGTGTGTGTACACGGATGCATGTGCATGTGCACACACACACCCAGGAAAGAAAGGCGTTTTCTGACCCTGGAGGAGGTGCTGTGGCCCAGGTATGAGTAGCACACCAGGCTTGCTGTCATTGTCCTCATTGCTGGTGGTGACAAAGATTGTGTCCTGGGATGAGCTCTTTCTCTTTCCCTGCACTTCTCTCGACTGTAATTGTCTGGGGTGGCTTGTGCCCCACAAGGGGTGATGTTGGTGCCAGGCCATACACAGGTTTGGTAACATTGAGAGCTCCAGGGAGAGGGATACTTGGGAAGATGCTACTGACATTATACTGAACTCAGGCAACTTTGGTAATGACTTGAATAAAAAGGAAATGCCCTCAGGTGGGATCAGTAGTGGGTATCCAGGCAGGGTGGATGGGTCGGATTGTCACTAAGACTAGAACAGAGTGGAAGTCCTCAACTGTGGGGTCTGTGGCAAGATTGACATTTTCATATTTTCCCTTTTACCCTGTGGGTCTTTGGAGGTCTGGCATCCCTGGGGTCCAGACCTCTGGAGATAAAATAGCTTGAAAATTATGTTCCTGGAACTCAGAACTAAATCAAATGAGGAAAAATACTCTAATGAGTGGGGAAGGCCTTCCTAACAGTGATATAAAAATAGAAACCATAAAGGAAGAAGATTGACAGATTAGACCATGCAAAAAATGTACAATCTCTCTACATCAAAAAAATAAAATACCATAACTATACTAAAAATTTGCAAAACAAAAGATCAAGGAAATATTTGCAATTTACATGACAGAGGGGATAATATCCTTTATGTATTAAAAAAAGCTCTGATCAATCAGGAAGAAAAGAGTCTGAATACAAAAAAATTGGCAACAATGAAAAGAAATATCACAAAATAAATTTCAATGGCCAAACACACATGAAAAACAGCCCGGCCTATTTCACAATTAATGAGACAGACACTATTTTTCACCTATCAAATTGGTATTTATTTTAACAAATCATAATGCACAGTGTTGGCGTAGGGTTGAAGGTACAGGAGGAGAAATCAGTTTAACTTTCTCAGAGTCAGTTTGGCAACAAATATCAAAAATCTTGAAAAAGTGCATCCCCTTGAACCTATTAATTTCTCTTCTAGGATCCTATTTGAAAGAATTTAAAGTATCGTCAAAGATTTAGGTCTAAGTTTTCTCGAAATGGAATTATTTATAGTAATGAAGGTGGGGCGGGCGGGGGGAGGGAGGAAATCTCCAGAATGGATCCAGAGCCCAAGCAAGGGAGACTGATTAGTTAACGGATTCATGGGAGAGTCATACCACATAGTAGAATACAATTCAGCCACTAAAAATGGTAAGTGAATGTTTGATGACATGAACTGATAAACTATAATATGAAAAAATAAATTACAGACTAATACATAAACTTACAGACACAAAAATGTGGAGGAATTTATACCAAGATATACCACTAGTCATTGTTCTGTATGAGAGTAGGAATATTTCTTTTTCTTTTTTAATTTTGTTTTAAAAGTAAAAAGTGTGTAGTCTAATTTTTTTTGAGAGAGAGAGAGAGAGAGAGAGAGAGAAGGTGAGAGAGAAAGAGAGAGAGAAGGTGAGAGAGAAAAGGTAAGAGAGAAAGAGAGAAACAATTTTATTTATTTTTTCATCTGGCCTTTGTTTCTCTGACACTTAGTTGTGTATGTGGTGCCGGGTTTGAACCTGGGTCCTTGCATATGCCAGGCAAGTTCTTCAATCACTGAGCCACTGCTCCAGCACCTCCAAATTTTATAGTGAACACATGGACTACTTTTTGAAGTGGTTTACACACACACTCACATACATTTTGGTGTGTGTGAGAGAATTCCCACTTTATAGAGAAAATTTCCATACCACATGGGGCCCACATATCCTACAAAAGACTATACCCCTCTCCTGGTCTCTTACTTTTAATCACTTATTGCAGAAACACCCATGGCTAGGGCCAACTTCTTGAAGGACCACCAATAGTCCAAGAGTATGTGCTCAGTGTATTTCAGTTTCTAAGAAGTGAGCAAGATTCAAAACCAGAATTGGAAGCCCAGATGGCTTTCTAGAGCTGGCCTGGTTGATAGGGTCCTTGAATCCAAGACTGATGGATGCGTCTCTGACCTGAAGTTACAAGAGAACCCCAAGCTGGGGGAGCTTATGGAGGTGATTCTAGTGGGATGTAGAATCTATAACCAAAAATGGAGATAGAAGCGGGTCATTATACTGAAAAGCCAGGAACCAACATCAAATACTGAAGTATTAGTAATAAGCTTCTCTGTCTCACTTTGTACTTGTTGAAGGCAGCGTATCTAGTCAGGCAGCCACAGGATGAACAGGAAATGACGATTAGGATGCAAGAGGAGAACTACCAGTGAGAACTAGTTGAAATGGGAGTTGCTCATGGTGGACTTACAGACGCCCAATGGTAAATAGGGTGGTGGGCCACGTTCAGTGGGTCACACCATCCTCCAGAGCACAGGGACCAGGTGGAATTCTTTGAGGTGGCCAGGCGTGACAGTTTTGCTCTCAGTGCTATTATGACTAAGGAGGGGTCCTGTCTGCCACCCTAATGAGATGGGGTGGCTCCAGCTGTACCAACAGACACAGCTGGTCAAAGGGGGAGAATGTGGGTGTTGAAATGAGGAGAGGAACAGTCCAGATTCCTGCATTTATCCTAATCATATTTTTTCCCTCAGCTGTTAGACAGCAAAATAGAATTTCTGAGGAGTTTGTTCTTCTTGTGAAGAAAGGAATGAGCCTGGTTTTAAGGAGTGACCACTCAGATGTCCACATCAACCCCAGGACAGGAATTTTCTTCCTGTTTCATTTTAGAGAGAAGGGGCATATGAAATAGACCGTCACTGGTGAGTGCCTAGCCCCAGCGTCCTTGGATGCTCCCTATCTCATGCTGCTATTCAGATTTCAAAGCATGTCCTGTCTCTGCCACAGTCACTGTCTTTTTATCCTTAGAAAGCAAGAAAGGAATGATGCTCATTTTAGAGATGAAAAGACTGAGACTTAGAGAAGATATAAAGTTCTCATGTAAAGGGTTGGAGCAGTGGCTCAGCGGTTACAATGCATGCTTGGCATGTGCAAGGACCCAGATTCAAACCTGGCACTGCACACACAACGAAGTGTCAGAGCAACAAAGGCCAGATGAAAAAGAAATAAAATTGATTCTCTCTCTGTGTGTGTCTCACTCCTGCTCTCTTAAAAGAAAAAAAAAGATTCATGGTAAATAAATATCGGAGCTATTTGGAAAGGTCTGCCACAAGGCATCTGGTTCACGGCTCCATTAGAAGTCAGCATTTCATGGGTGTCCCCGCAACGCCCAAACACTAAGGACAACAAAACACAACTGAACTCCAAAGCGTCATAGACCAGCTCATTCCTACTTTGATCTTAGGCTGAGGAAAGCCCAGCCTAGGAAGTAAACTAAGGCCTCCCTAAGCGCGCTTCATTACGTGGTCAGCAGTCTCCCTTAGGAGCCTGAACCCCAGGAGAAAGCAAAGACGGGAACACCACAGAGCTTCTGAGGCAGAGCCCGTAATGTGCTACGTGTTGAGCGCACAGCGCTGAGGCTGCCTGCGAATGATCAGCTGGAAAGAAGTCAGGGGAATCAGGCCGGAATCTCATTTGTTTGCATTAGTGCAGCTGGAGCCTGAACACCCCGGGGGATCAGTTCAGACCAAAGCCAGGAGCGGAGGTCTCAGGAGTGCCTGGTGCCAGGGGCTTTCTCTCTAGGTGAGACGAGCCCTGGGGCTGCTTAGCAGAAGAGGTTGGACTGAGCTAGAACTGAGATAACAGAGAGGCTCGCTCCACCATACTCTACAGCAGCCAAGGTCGTAGAGAATACTGAAAGCCCCAGCTCAGCAATATAGCAAATCAAATGCAAACCTTTAGCTCTTCACTCCTTGGCGTGGCATCTGAGGCCCATCTGGCCTCCGTCTGGCCTCCGTCTGGCCTCACCTCCCATCATGTTCCTCCCTGTGCTTGCTGGTTGGTCCCTGTCAGTCAGCCACCCTTCCCTCGAACATCTGCTACACTCCCCTGCCTCTCTACCTTACTTCACCTCGCTGCTTCAGATCCCTTCTCACCTTTTTTTTTTTAAATACTAGAATATATACAACATGTAACTTTCCACCTTAGACCGTTTTTAGGCGTGCAATTCAGTAGTCTTATATACGTACATGTGGACGTGTACCCCATCTCCAGAACCGTTTTCATCTCACAAAACTGAAACTCTGACCTCATTGCACAATTCCCCATTCCCCTTTCCTCCAAGCCCCTGGAAACCACCATTCCACTTTCTCTCTATGAATGTGATTATTCTAGAAGCTTCATTTAAGTAGAATGGTACGGTATTGGACCTTTTTTTTTTTTTTCTTTAAGCCTTGTCTACACTGCAGCAAGGGTCAGAATTTCTTCCCTTCTTTTTAAAAAAATTTTTTTCAAGAGAGAGGGACAGTGAGAGAGAGAGAGAATCAATTTTTTAATTTAGTTTATCATGTGGCCTTTGTTGCTCTGAGACTTTGTTGTGTACATGGTGCTGGGGTTCGAACTCGTGTACTTGCAAACGCTAGGCAAACACCATAACCGCTGAGCCACTGCTCCACCCATTTCTTTCCTTCTTAAGGCTAAGTAATCTACGACTGAGTGGCGAGATCACATTTGCTCATATATTTCCATCTTTTCGGTCTTCTCAACACCTAACTCTACCTGGAAAGCTTAGACCCCCGAGAATGTTCTTCAGGAAACTTTCCCTGGGGGCCCTCAGCTGCAGCTAGTCATTCACAGAGAACTTCTGAGCATCTGTTTAGTGCCAAGCACTGTGCTAGGCTACAGGGACACAGATATGAGAAGCTCCAGTCTCTCTCTCGAAGTCCATCCAAGCCTGGCTTCCTGAGCACACTGTGGGTGATTCCATGACAGCCCTGGCTGCCCATATTCACCACACACCCTACTTCCTTGAGGTTACTTGGTGGCTTTCCCATTAGTTGTCTCATTTGTAAGCTCTTGAGGACCTTGGCCACACCTACTGTCAGTGTCCTCAGGGCCCAGCACCACATATTGAACACAGAAGATGCGCAATAAACATTTGCTCAAATAGAATTAGACTTTCCCCTCTTGGAATGTAAGGCTTCCAGCAGAAAGGATAAGGTGGAAGACAGGGTCCAATTTTTGCCAGAGCTGCTACCTGAATCAGGTCCAGGGCCACAGGTTGAGATACTAAGCCACAATGGCAGAGTGGGGAGACAAGAGGTTTGGCCTGAAGCTATCTGATGTCAGGGATATATTTTCTGTTCCAGCTCTTGTTTAGAGTCTTACGGCCCATCTGGGTTTTGAATTTCCCTAGGTCCAAAAGACGTCAATTTGATTAAAAAGTAATGTCAAGAACAAAGAGTTTTTTCTCTTGATAGGAAGGTGGAGGTGGGGTGTCAGGCAGAGAGAAATGCAAAGAAAGGAGAGGAAATGGCTGCTATTGGCATTTACCTTACCCTAGGCCTGATCTTCACTTTTAGTAATAAGGTCTTAGGAGCCATTCTTCAGGAGGCTTTGACAGGTATAGTGGTGGTTTCAGAAGAGGAGGAGGCACTAACAGTCATTCTCCCTCCTCTCAACCAATTCTGAAGCCTGAATTAATTTCTCCTGCATATTTAGCTAAGCACCAAACTGGGTGTGGAGAACGGGTGAGGAGC
>PVKS010020320.1:0-37001 GCA_004027875.1 Aplodontia rufa | reverse complement strand
TTCGCAGAAGACTTCCTCGTTCCTTGGCAAGTGCAGATCCGAAGCCCAGCTCTTGGAGAAGATGAGCCTGCCGCGACCAACAGAGCCCATCTCATTCTCCACCAACCGCTCGAGGCCTTCCTCCCGGGAGAAGAGCTCCTTGCAGAGGGCTTCTGGAATACAGCTCATCGTTTCTGTAAGCTCTAGATAGGGAAACAGCGAGAACAAATTCTAAAAGAGCCAGCCCTGGGAACATGTCGTGTAAGCCCTGAGCTTGAATAACATCGACCCTCCACAGAAGCAACCTGAAGGCTGTGGGAAAGAGAGCAAACCCTAAGGTACAGAACTGGAGAGAAGAGGGACAGCAGGGCTGACAGGCTGCAAGGTGACAGAGGGGAAGCCCAGGAACAGCCGCACCCGCACCTGCTTCTCCCTCAGGCGATTTCCATGCCATGGCACGGGGTCCCTGGAGTCCACACCGCAGTCAGCAGTGCCACTGGGAGGAGGAGAAATGGGCCACTTCTCAAGACTGCCAAAGGAGCTAGAATTTGAGAGAGAAGCTTGCAGAGAGCATGACACCGCAGAGGGGAACTTACAAACTTGCCCCAACTCTTAGGCTGATTCAGGATGAGAGGCTGGAAACAGAAGAAAACAGAAGCTTGGGCCTGAAGGGCTGAACTTAAGTTTCACCAGCCACGTGAGGCTGAGCACGCAGAGGCAGGAACTCAAGTCCCAGTAAAGAGGAGGCCCTCGGTAAAAACCCTCCCTGAGGTTCACCCTCCAGAACAGCAATGACCGAAACAAAGAAAAGATGAAAATATGAAGATTTCCTGATTCTCTTATAGACTCATCAATTTCAAATTAATGGATAAAAATCAGGTCAATATTCTATAACTTAAAGAGGCAGTATCTGATATTAAGTTCCATGTGTGACAGCAAACAAATATAGCTGAAAAAAAGATTAATAGTCAGGAAGACAAGAACTAAAAAAACTCACTAACAAGAACACAAGCAATCCAATCAACAAATGGGCCAGAGAGCTAAACAGAAATTTCTCTACAGAGGAAATTGAGCAACCCAATGAATACATGAGGAACTGTTCTAAATCACTGGCAGAGAAATGCAAATCAAAACCACTTTAAGATTTCACCTCACTCCCGTCAGACTGGCAGAGATGAAGAATACAAACAATAACAAATGCTGGAGGGGTTGTGAGGAGATAGGAACACTAGCACACTGTTGGTGGAATTGCAGACTGGTACAGCCACTCTGGAACGCAGTGTGGGGACTCCTTAAAAAATTAGGGTTGGAGCCACCATATGATCCAGCTATCCCTCTTCTGGGTATTTTCCTAGAGGAGTTAGAATCGGCACATTATAGTGACACAGCAAAATCAATGTTCACAGCAGCTTAATTTGTAATAGCTAAATTATGGAACCAACCCAGATGCCCCTCACTGGATGAATGGATCCAAAAGCTCTGGAATTTTACAATGGAATTTTACTCAGCTATTAGAAACAATAATATTGTGGCCTTTGAAGGTAAAAGGATATCAATGGAAGAAATTATGGTGAGCAAAGTAAGCCAAACCCAGAGACTCAAGGGTCGAATGTTTTCCCTCATTTGTGGAGGATAAAGCAAAACGCAGGCTTGGGGGAAAGGCTGTCAAACTTGTGTATTAGATCCATCAAAGGCGTAGCAACACAGATCCAGGGGAACCATAGATACGCAGTAGGGTAAGGGATGATGGGAGAGGTGGGGGGAAGAGTAATGGAGGGAGAATAGGGAAGGATCTAGGGAGACAATCAACAAAGTAGCACACTCTTTACCCCCACCCCCGATGTCAAATCATACTTGTGCATCATTTAATATATATATGATTGTGAATATGTGTGTGTGTGTGTGTGTGTGTATATATATATATGGACATTTATAGCTGTTGTAGGGGTGAAATATAGAAGAATCAAGAGACTGGGGTGTGGGTGATGTGGGGGTAGCTCGGTTTAGGATTGAATGCATATCATATTGTTACTTTATGTGCATTTATGATTGTACAACTACTTAATTCCTTAATTAAAAATAAATTTATAAAAGGGAGAGAGAAAGTGAGAGAAAGAATCAAGTTTATTTATTTTTTTAATCTGGCCTTCCTTTCTCAGACAGCTAGCTGTAGGTGTAGTGCTGGGGTTTGAACCTGGGTCCTCACACATGCCAGGCAAGTGCTTTAACTGCTGAGCCACCACTCCAGCTCCCATCAGGAGGAATTTCAACTGGGCTCCAACTGCAGCTTTCTGGATTACAGAAGGTGCCAGAAAAATTCAGTCAGAAAGTCAATGAGATGACCTGCTTAATTCTCTGACTCTGGTATTTCTTGTTTGCTTGCTTGCTTATTTTCTGCTTGCATGCCCCATTTTCCTTACTGACAAAAATATTTCCTCAGTAACTCGAGGAAGTCCTCCACTATTTCACTCCTAGAGGAGAACAGTTTAGTGAGTATGCCAAAAATTTTTTTTTCATAACATTGTTCTCCCAGAGTTTAAAATGTTTCTTCTGCTAAGCAGTTTCTTTAGTCTGAAATAAAATTAAATAACTGCTCATTTGTGTATTAAAGTGATGAATTCCTATAGACCAACAGGAAATACAGGAAATAGTTGTTAGGGGGATGGTGGCTGGGGGCAGGGCATCAGGCAGCTTGCCCAAGAAAAGAACAACCAATCAAGACGCTGGCAGACAAGCTCCAATAGCATCTCGCAAACACCTGATGATTGATGGATCCACCAGCCAATCTGCAAGAGGCCATCCCCATCAACTTCCTTCCTTTCCTCAAACTATAAAGCTGCCCCCCATTTTTACCTGCTGGCCATTTTGTCTTTCACGCCAGGACTGTTGCTTGTCCTCACTTCAGCTCTCTGCCCTAAATCTGCCGGTGTAGGTGAATTTGGCCCCTGAGCTGCAGATCCCAATAAACAACACCCACACCTGAATTTACACCTGCGGTTTCTGACTTTCTGAGTTTCTGATTTTTACAATAATCAGCATTTTTTCCCCTCTCTTGAAGTCAGAAAGACAAGCACCAAGAGGGTGGGATCGTGCTAATGTACTTTTCTGAGAAACTGAAACTTAAAAAACACAGCGGAAAATTCTAGTTTCCTGTTCTAAGAAGCAGAAACTTGGCCATCTTCCAGGGCTTGCTTTTCTTCCTAGTCTGTGATTTGGGAACCATTTCTTCCTTCTGAATTTTAACCACACCCTCAGTTCAGCTGCAGACTCCTGACTAGATCAGGCCCCCCGGAGCTTTCTTCTTTCAGCCTTCCAACGCTGTGGAATCTTTTCCTTGCCAAGGTAAGTACAGATTGTCTGGAGAGAACCAAGCCATCTTTTTAAGGATGATCTTAAAAAGAGATCACAGAACTCTAAAATGAATATCCACTCTGTGCTTGGTCAGGCAATTCCTACAACCCAGCAGCTAAGGAGCTGGAGGCAGGACGATTGTAAGTTCAATAACTTAGCAAGACCTTGTCTAAAAATAAAAAATTAAAAGGGGGCTGGAGATGTAGCTCAGTGGTAAAGCCAGTGGGCAGAGACGCTTTGCTTTCAGATATATCCACTTTAGGCAAGAGAAGATGAGGTGGACACAGGGGATCCACTCTCTCTTTCTTTTTTCTTTCTTTTTTGTTTTAAAGAGAGAGGAACAGTGAGAAAGAGAGAGGAACAGTGAGAGAGAGAGAGAATTTTATTTTGTTTTTCATGTGGCTTTTGTTGCTCTAACACTTAGTTGTGCATGTGGTGCACGGGTTCGAACTCGCATCCCCATGCTTGCCAGGCAAGCACCGAAACCTCTGAGCCACTGCTCCAGCCCCACACTTTTCTTAAGTGCACAAAATATACAGTGAGGAGAACTGGTTTTTAGGACTTACGTTTTAGCTGAGGCTAGGGATGCAGGAGGTGGTCTTCCAGTCCCAAGCAAGCTGGCTGGGGTGTCAAGACAGAGAGAGCTGTAGAGATGTTTGATTTCAAAGTTCTGGGAAACTAACCCTAAGATGGGACAAGGGAGGAGCTAAAAACTTGTCTGGAAGGGAAGCTGGTGAAAAAGTGACCCGATTGGGGGAGATTCAAGATGACACATAACAGAAAAGCTGCATACCTAGCTGCTCGGTGACTCAGGATTCAAGCAGCGGGAGTATTGCTTCTCATGCAGGCAGGGTCTCTGCACTTTCACAGAGAAAGGCACTTGGTTTAATGCCCCACTGTCACTGTCTTAAAATGACATCATAATTTTTGAAAAAGGGGCCTCATCTTTTCATTTTTCATTGCACTACAAAATTATGTCCCTAACCCTGCTCCTTAATAATATTCAGGTATGCATTGCTCTCACCATTACTAGTGTCAATACAGTTTTGGTGTGCTCATAACCCATGAATGTATTTGTTCATTATGTATTTATTTTTAATAAACACTAGATTATATAAAGAAATAAAATTCGTCACAGAAAAGAAAAGAGAAAGAAAGAAAAAAGAAGTTATCCAATTGGTTGATCTCTATGAAAAGGTTCTCCAGATTTTCTTAGTGTATTTTGTTTTCAGGAGAGATTTGAACTATATTCTGGAAAGCCATGATTCAGTTGGATTTTTGAGGTTATTTGTTGCAAATGTGTCAAAAGGCATTTGGTTATTTTATCAACACTAATTACAACAGATACTTGTGAAAGCACTGGTTAGTGAATTTGTTCAACATTAGCAGTTGGATCCTGCAATTCTTTTGGAGATGAGACGCAAATAAATATGTATTTATGAATAATTTATCAGGAGGATAGTTAAGAGATGTTTGCCACTCTGCAACCAGGAAACAATTACCTGTAACATAAGATATTTGTTTTCCTAAACACCCACATATATTCTGGATATTTTCTCTAAACATCAATTGACATATTTATTTTAACAACATAAATGTGTTTTTATTATGTTAGCCATAAATGTTGGGTGATTTTTTTTTTTTTTAGAACTACTTTAGTCTGTGTGCATGAAAAAGTCTGGAAGACTATAACAGCGTTGGGGATGGGGGTTACTAAATGAGTCAGAGGAGGCCATGCCCTCCTGATTCTGGGCCTGAGTAGGCTACAGCTGGGCTTGCTTCTCCACACCACATGTGAGATATAGGATGGTGTGGGGCTTGGGGGCCAGGCTTGAGGATGTGGGTCTCCTTAGCGTGGTGTTCATCAGAGCCCTGCAGGCCTGGGACCCTACTTCCTGATTCTGTTCTGCAGCTTGGGATGGAGAGAGGGGAGGGGAGGAGTGTGAGCCCAAGCCATGGGGGAAGGAAGACTAAGGCGCAGATTGTGGAGGGCTGTGTGGGCGAGGTATGTGGTGTCAGGTGTGCAAGATGTACAAGTGTGTACCCAAGGTACGCATATAAAATGTATGAGATGTGTGTGAGAGAGGTGTCAGGGATACATGTTCTCAAATTGTCCTCTTGCTGTTCTCAAATACTTCTCTAGAATACTTTGCAAATGGTATCAACCAAAACTTTACTTATCAAAATAAATTTTACTTTCTAGTAATTGTTCATTGACATTTCACATTAATGTTTTTTCCTTGTACAGTCTTGTATTCTGAAATAAACAAATGTGTGTGTCTTAATAATAACAATAGTAAAAAACTTAAGTAAGTGTAAAGATATAATAAACACTTGTTACCCCAAATTGTTGTTACTCTATTTCCCCAAACGGACAACCAAGTTGTCAGCAGTTTGCTGTACTTTTTTAAAAAAGATTTTTATTAAGGAGTGGAGTTATTGTACAGTCATAAAGGCACATAAAATAACAATATGACATGCATATATTCTTAAACCAGAATTACCCCTGCCTTGCTCACACCCCAGTCTCTTGATTCTTCTATATTTTGTTGCCATACTTTATTAAAGCTCTTTTAAACTCAAGAAACAAAGTGTAGAAAATTTGAAGTCCTCTTTGCCTTCCACGTCCAGTTTCACAATTTTCCTTTTTTGAAAAGGCAACTACTATCCTAAATTTACTATGTATCTTTTTTTTTTTTTGAACCAAGAACTGAACCCAAAGGGGTTTAACCACTGAACAACATACCCAGCCATTTTTTTTTTTTTCATTTTGAGACAGGGTCTTAATAAATTGCTTAGGGCTTTGCTAATTTGCTGAGGCGGGCTTTGAACTTGTGATCCTCCTGCCTCAGCCTCCTGAGCTGCTGGGATTTTACTATATATCTTTACAGACTACTTTTTAAAAATATATATATTTAAGGGATAGGAGAGGGAAAGTGAGAGAAAGAATCAATTTTACTTAGTTTTTTAATGTGGCTTTCATTGCTCAGACACTTCATTGTGTGTGTGGTGCTGGGGTTCGAACCCGTATCCTCGTGCGTGCCAGGCAAGTGTGTAACTGCTGAGCCACCACTCCAGCCCCCTACAGACTACTTTAATACCTGTGTTTCATACATGTAGCCAGGTAGGCATGTTTAAATGTTTAACTGTTTTTAGTACTGTGGATTGAACCCAGGGGGCGCTCTACCACTGAGCTATATCCCCAGCCCTTGCAGTCTATCTGTCTCAGGAGTCACTGGGATTATAAGTGTGTGCCATTACCCCTGGCTGCAGGTTTAGTTTATATGAGTGGTATAATTCTATAAGTATATTTCTGCAACTTATTTTTACTCTACATTTTGTTTCTGATGTATGTTAGCATGTGTTGGTCTATTCTCTTAAAGTATTCCATAGTTTTCCTTAAAATAAATACTACCACTTTTTATTTCCCTATTCCTTTGTTGGTGGACAATTAAACTATTTCCAAAGCTTGACCTTACAAATAGTGTATAATGATCATTCTTATCTCCTGGTGTACATTATTTATTTTTTTTGAAATTTGGTTTGGAGGTCCAGAGTTTAAACTTGCTTTTTCCCTCCTTTTTTGTTTTATTATTTTTATTTTAAAGAGAAAGGGACAGTGAGAGAGAGAATCAATTTTGCCGGGGGCCAGCGCCAGCTGAACTTGGGTCCCCGAAGGTGGAGTGGAGTCGGATGATATGGAGGAACGGCTGAAACCTCTGGGACAAGTTGCAAGCAGACACAGTTCCCTGCTTGAGCAAAATGCCATCTGTTCTTTATTGTTGAACATTTTTATACAGGTGCACAAGCAAGCCTTTCATTATCAGCTTCATTATACAATTCTCTTTTCCTTTCCCCAGTAAACTTAAAGCATCAACCATTAGTACAATTCATGCCCTCCGACTTTCCCACCGTAATGACCATATGTAACTATTTGGTTTAAACGGTTTCAGAGCATCAGACATAAAAATACTTAAAGTATCATCCATTGATACAATTCATGGCCTCAACCTCCCCATCACATTGACCATATTGTTTAAACCTGCATTTACAAAGGACAGAGACCAAACACTTCATCAAATTCTGTCTCCCTAAATTCCTTTAGATGTTTCTGCAAACCATTACCTCACTAGATAAGAGAAGCCCTAAAGCTCACTACACTGCATTAGTCTAGAAGACCTATCTTAGCACAAATGAAAAGTTTTTTATTTTGCTAGACTATGTTATAGGCTATAATAACTCCTATACCCTATTAACTACTAACTTAAAACTGTTTTGTTATTGTAACCTTACCAAATATTCTATAGTTATCTTAGATCCTATAAATGTTAATCCCATAAAGTTATCTGTGCATCCTAACCTATGGGCTAAAAAGTTAAAGCTTAACCTCTGCGAAGACAAAAAGGGTAAACATGTCTTATTTACTGCTAGGGAGTTAAAGCTCATCCTCTGTAACAACAGGAAAGGTAAACACACCTTTCTCACTCAAAGTTCACAATACAATGTGAGCACTCAGGATGGTATTGGTGAATGTTTCACGTATATTGTTTCTTTGTTCCTTAGTTTTAATTATTTTGCTTTCTATATCCAATTTTATTTTAAAGCCAGTATAGCTTTGTTTTCCATGATTTCTATATGTGTTATAACAAGTATCCTTCTCAACAATCTGCAACAGTTGTCTAAGCAATAGAATTCTCATAACAATCAGAGAGTTTCAGTTTGAGCAAATTCACAATACATATAATTATTAAAACAGCCACTTCCTAGAAGGGATGGTTTTGGCAATCTCCGGGGCTGGCTTTGCCTAGCCCATCCCCATCCCCAAGCCTGGAGTTTGTCAGACAGAACTTTGGTGGACATTGCCTCCTCCACAATTTTATTTAGTTTTTCATGTGGTTTTCATTGTTCTGACACTTTGTTGTATAGATGGTGCTGGGGTTCGAACCCATTTCTTTGCTCATGCCAGTCAAGTGCTGTAACTGCTGAGCCGCTTCTCCAGCCCTGGTGTACTTTATTGACAATGTTTTTTTTTCATAAAGTATAAACCAAATTATGGAACTGATGGGCCAGAAATTATGTATATTTTAAGTTTTATGAGAAACTACCAATTTCTCTCTCTGATGTTGCACAACTTTATATAGCAACCAATGATGATGATTCCCAGTTTTTCTACATCTTAATAGATACTTCATATTGCTAAGCTTATAAGTAATTGCCAGTCTAAGGGAGCAAAATGCTACCTTCATCTTTCTTTACACTTCTCTGATTATTCTGAGCCATCTTCTTCTATGTTTATTGGCCAGTTGTGGTTCCTATTCTGTGAATACCTTTTCTTTCCTTTTTAAATGCTTGGAATCATCAGCTACCCAGTCATTTCTTTTTCCCATTTCCCTATAGGATATTTGTTTTCATTTTATTGATTTGTGGGCATTCTTTGTATATTCTGATGCCAAACCTTTTATTTATGAGTTGTAAAAAATGTAATATTTCAGTCTGTTCTTATCTCTTTAAAAACTTTATTTTGAAATAATTATAGATTCACAGCGAGTTGCAAAGATAGAGGACCCATGTACCTTTCACACAGTTTTCCCCAACAGTTACATTTTACTGTAAAGGACAGCTTCAACCAGGAAATTGACACTGGTACATTCTGTATGTTCTGTTGTATATTTGTTTATCCACCACCCCATCGAGGTGGAAAACAATCCCATAAACAAAAAAGCCTCCCTCCTCCTACCTCCTTATGATTGTAACCACCTGCCTCTTCTTTTCCATCATCTCTTAACTGCTTGCAACCACTTATTTTATTCTATAGGTTAGTAAATTCAAGCATTTATATAAATGGAATAATACACTATGTGATCTTTTGAGATTGACTGTCCCCCGCCCCTTTTTTATTATTAGGGATTGAACCCAGGGGTGCTTAATCACTGAGCCACATCCCCAGCCCTTTTTATATTTTATTTTGAGACAGGGTCTTGCTAAGTTGCTGAGGGCTTCTCTGAGTTGTGGAGGCCAGCTTTTAAACTTGCAATCTTCCTACCTCAGCCTCCTGAGCTGGTGGGATATAGGCATGTGCCACTGTACCCAACTGAGATTGATTTGTTTTTTAAAGAGAGAGAAAGAGAGAATCAATTTTATTTAGTTTTTCACATGGCTTTCATTGCTCTGACACTTCGTTGTGTATGGGGTTTGAATCTGTGTCCTCAACGCTTGCCAAGCAAGCACCATAACCACTGAGCCACCACTCCAGCCCCAAGATTAACTCTTTTCACTCAGCGTAATATCTTTAAAATCCATCTGTTCTTTCCATCCAGCTGTTTTGTTTATCAATAGTCTGTTCCTTTTTATTTCTGTGTGATATTCCATGATATAGATATGGCACAGTTTATTTAACCTGACACCTATTGTAAACATTTTATAATGTATTTAAACTTATGATGCATTTCAAGTTAATTTTTGTTTAAAATGTGAGGTTTGGTTTTTAGTTTTAGTTTGTTTGTTTTTCAGTGATGGGGATTGAACCCAGGACCTCATGCATGGTAGGCAAGCAGTGAGAGACATCCCTACTACTTTTTAATTAATTAATTAATTAATTTTTATTTGATGGAAACAGAGATACAATTAAGGGGGAGACATTATCAAACCATCAATAGTCAATGTATATATATTTAGTTATCCAGGGCTAATGCCAAATCATGGATGCCCAGCTTGGGTTTCCCCTGTTGCAGTTTCCCCCAGAAGAACTCATGGGTTAAATGGGTATCTCGTGGAGGAATGACATCTGTTTCTGAGATGGTTCCCCCGTATTCCCACTCTCCAGTCTCCTAGGAGTTCTTCCTACCCCCTTTCCCCTCCCCATTCCCCACCCTATGCCTCCTAGTAACCTAGGGAGCCTTTCCCCTATTGCGTTGAGAATCATACAATTTGAAGTTATTGTTAGCTTAGCCGTCTAACATATTGCTTCCCCATATATTCTAGCTTCCACAGATGAAAGATACCATTCGGCCCTTGAGTCTCTGAGATTGGGGTACTTCACTGAGCATAATTATTTCCATCTCCATCCATTTGATTTCAAAAGCCATAATATTGTCTTCTCGAATGGCTGAATAGTATTCCATATGTACCAAAGTTTTTGTATCCATTCGTCGAGTGAGGGGCATCTGGGTTGGTTCCATAATCTAGCTATTGTAAATTGAGCTGCTATAAACATTGATGAAGCCACATCGCTATAATATGCTGATTCTAACTCTTTTGGGAAAATACTCAGGAATGGGATAGCTGGGGCATAAGGTGGTTCCATCCTTAATTTTTTGAGGATTCTCCACACTGCTTTCCATAGTGGCTGAACCAGTTTGTAGTCCCACCAGCAGTGTGACAGTATTCCTCTTTTCCCACAGCCCCTCCAGCATCTGTTGTTGTTTGAATTTTGCATTTTTGCCACTTTTTAATTTATTTTGAGACAGAGTCTCCCTAAATTGCCCAGTCTGGCCTCCATCTTGCAATCCTCCTGTCTCGGTCTCCCAAGTAGCTGGTATTACAGTCATGTGCCATTGACCAGACCTCGGTTTGGTTTTTACCTGTGTACATCTAAATTGCTCTAGAGCCATTTTTTTTGAAAAGACCATTCATTCTCTGTTGAATTGTTTTTATGCTTTTGTCAAAAATTAGTTATCTTTGTGCTGGGCTATTTCTGGGTTTTCTATTCTGTTCCGTTGATCCATGTGCACGTTCTTCTGCCAGTATCACACTGTATAGATTACTGGAGCTATATAGTAAACCTTTTTTTTTTTTTTTTAAAGAAAGAGGGGACAGTGAGAAAGAGAGAGAGAGAAGCAATTTTTGTTTAGTTTTTAAAGTGACTTTCATTCCTGAGACGCTCATTGTGTATGTGGTGCTG
This sequence comes from Aplodontia rufa, assembly GCA_004027875.1. Lineage (NCBI taxonomy): Eukaryota > Metazoa > Chordata > Mammalia > Rodentia > Aplodontiidae > Aplodontia > Aplodontia rufa. The sequence continues at coordinate 25,771 of PVKS010020320.1, read as the reverse complement.
GGGTTTGAACTCACGTACTTGCTTATGCAAGGCAAGCACCATAACCGCTGAGCCACCACTCCAGCCCCCTATAGTAAATCTTAATATGAGGTAGAGTGGTTCCTTACACTTTTTTATTTTTCTGCAAATAATATCATGTTAGCTATTGTGTTGGTCCCTGTGTCTTCCCATAAAAATTTTTATATTAATTTTGTCTATATGTTTACAAAAAGTCTTTCAGGGCTTCTGATAAGAATTGAGTCAAATCCACATACCAGTTGGAGAGACATTTGACTGCTTCACGATGTGGCTCCAGCCTCAGCTCCCCCGATAGTCTGAACTGTTGTGCATAGTAGTTGCTTAGTTACTGTCTTCTTCCCCTAAGCAGTGGGCTCTCAAGAGCAAGGACTCATCACTGTATTCTCTGGATTTAGCACAGGCCCAGGCAAATGACAGATGCCCAGTGAATATTTGTTGAGTAAATGATTTATGAATATAATTTATGATTAATAATTTAACAATTGATAAATAACCAATTAATATGCATATGCTTGGTTAAATGTAATGTAGTCTTTGAAATATATAATTATAAATGTGACAACTTCAAAAGTTTGGAGAAGCAATAGATAAATGATAAAAGCAAAATGCAAAATTCTGTTCATTTGGTGACTATGATTCATAAAAATGTAATATTATGGGCTGGAGCAGTGGCTCAGAGGTTACAGCACTTGCCTGGCATGTGCAAGTACTCGGATTCAAACCCCAGCACCACGTACACAACCAAGTGTCCCAGCAACAGGGGCCACATGAAAAACTAAATAAAAGTTGATTCTATCTTTCTCTCTCTGAGTCACTAGCCCTCTCTCTTTAAAAAAAAAATGTAATATTATTAAAGATCATAGAAGCTAGGGAAATATAAGTAAATGGATTATTGTCATAATTTTTGTGAGATATATAAAACCAAGGATGAGACTGAATTTTGTAGCATGTCATATTTTTCAGGCATCAAATCATGTATATTTAATGATATAATAATTACATGATTCTGAAAATACAAAAATTGCTCTAGTAACCCAATGGAACCAAGTACTTAATAAAATTTTATTTGATAAATGTTCTGATGTTTTACTCTGTTATTGAATGAATTATGTTATTGAATTCTCAATTTTTTTTTAAAATTAGTTTTTTTCCCCTGCCTGATTTTACCAAGTTCAAAGCCAGCCTCAGCAAAAATAGAGCGGCCCTAAGCAATTTAGTGAGACCCGGTCTCAAAATAAAAAATAAAAAGGGCTGGAGTTGTGCTCAGTGGTTAAGCACCTCTGGGTTAAATCCCTGGTACCAAAAAAAAAAAAAAGTGTAGTCCAAAAGTTTAGCTACGATATTACCAGTGTTCCAATTTCCTATGCCTCACTGCCCTTTTAAATTTTTTGGAGGCAAAGGTTTTCTATTTTATGTTATGAATTATTTCAAACTTACAGAGAAATATAGGGAACTATATCATTATATTACTATACACCAGTATGTCCACCACTCAAATTTAATAGATAAGGTCAGGATTTTTCTTATTATGAAGACTTAAAATATTCAGGAAAGTAGAGAGAATGGGATAGTGAATGCCACCACCCATGCAGTAGCCCAAGCCCAAACCCGGGGAACTGCATTTGAGACCTTCCCCCCGGTTGCTTTCCAGTCAGTCAGGGCATCATGTTAAGCTTATTTCCTGAGACTCTCTCAGATCTCAGTTCTTCTCATGTTGCTGCCACCTCTGTGGCCCAGGCCGCCACCATCGCTCCTGTGGTTGATGGTAAAACCCTCCCTACTGGTTTGCTCCTCTTTTGATGGTTCTCTACACTTCATTCATAAAGGACCCATCCCTTTAAAAAAGAAACAGTAAAATCAACGTTTCTGTTGTGCTGTCCCTTTGTAATCACACCTTCCCTTCCCATAACCCTTGACAACCACGGATCAGTAATGTTTTTTAATGGCTATTTTTTTCACGTTAGACTTCCTTCTCTAAAACCTTTCTTTGACTTTTACCTGTTAAGAGCAGTGGCTTATTTATTTATTTATTTATTTTGTACCAGAGATTGAACTCAAGGGTATTTAATCACTAAGCCACATCCCCAGCCCTTTTTATTTTTTATTTAGAGACAAGGTCTTGCTAAGTTGCTTAAGGCTTCACTAAGTTGCTGAGGCTAGATTTGAACTTGCAATCCTCCTGCCTCAGCCTCCTGAGCCACTGAGATTCCAAGTGTGCACCATTGCTCCCAGTGCAGTGGCCCTTTTCTAACTTTTGGCTTCCTCTTTTACCAATTCTCTTCTTGCCTACCATCCCCTATCACTCTCAAGTTTCTGGTCAGCCTAAACATCTCTTTACTTTTTTTTTTTAATTGAGTCTTTTATTTTTTAATTTTTGGTACTGGGGATTGAACCCAGGGGTGCTGTGTCACTGAGCATCTGTAGCCCTTTTTATTTTTTGAGACAGGGTCTTGCTAAGTTGCTGAGGCTGGCCTCAAACTTGTGATCCTCCTGCCCCAGCCTCCTGAATCATTGGGATTAAAGGTGTGCACCACCATGCCAGGCCTCTTTACTGCTTTAATACACTATTTCCTTTGTTGGTTTCAAGACCTTGCCACATATGTTTCACTCTAATGATAGTGCTTTAATTCCTTCTCATACCTTTACTCAACTAACTTGGATCTTAGCTTGAGTGCTCTTTCCGCCAGGAAGCCTTCCTTATTTGTATTAGGTTGCTTGCTTCTTTTCAGAGTACTTTTCATACATCGCTCTGTTATTTTATTCAACCATATTTCCTCCCAGACTGGAAGCTCTGAGAGGCAGGGGTTGTGGCCTTCCTTGGTCTGCGACTGAATCTCCAGCCTCCAGTAACTAGCAGGGATTTGATAAACATATTTTTGAATAAATGAGTGAATGCATTTTGTGTGTACTACTCCATTCACTTCCTTATTAATAAGAGGTACACATTTCAATGGTTTGCAGTTGCAGAAAGAACATGGAGAATCATCATTCATCTTTGGTGTCAAATTCATCTCACCCGGACTTAGTCATCAATGTAGGAGAAGTGACGCTTGGTGAAAGATACAGAAATAGACTACAGAAACCTCAGAGAGAGCAAGAGAGAGTGAAAATTTTGCAGGCTGCATGTGCTTTGCTAAACTCAGGAGGAGGAGTGATTCAGATGAAAGTGGCAAACAAGGATGAGTATCCCATGGAGACGGGGCTGGATTTGGAAAAGTCTCTGAGAGAGCTTATTCAGTCTTCAAATTTGCAGGCTTTTTTTGAGTTTGAGCACCAAGGGATGCATTTTTACATTTTTGTTAAATCTTGGAGCAGAGGCCCATCACCCGAAGACTGCTCCTCTAAGCCCCGAATCTGCAGCCTGAGTTCTTCTCTGTACAACAGATCTGGTACCTCTGTGGTTCTCATGGATTCAAGAGATGCATTCGATTTCCTAATAACCAAGAAAAAGAGTGTGAAATGTGGTCCGATTCATGAAGGATCTTCAAGGAGTAAAGTTCCCAGAGCTGCGTATCAGAACATCTCCGAATTAAACCCTGCTTTCCAGGTGTTCCAAAGCAACAGGCTTGAGTTTGGTGACATCCTACCTTTTCCTGAGTCTCAGACTGTAGAGTTTAAGCAGTTCTCTACAAAACACATCCAAGAATATGTAAAAAGCATAGTTCCAGAGTACATCTCTGCATTTGCGAACAGTCGGGGAGGCTATCTTTTTATTGGGGTGGAGGATAAGAGTAGGAAAGTGCTGGGATGTGAAAAAGACAAAGTTGACTGTGCCTCTTTGAGAAGAGTGATAGATAAAGAAATAGCCAAGTTGCCCGTCGTTCATTTCTGCTCTTCTGAAGAACGTTTGTCCCATTGGACCAACGTCATAGACGTGTTTCTCGAGGGACAGTTGTATGGTTATTTGTTTGCAATCAAAGTGGAGCCGTTCTGCTGTGCAGTGTTCTCCGAAGCCCCCAGTTCATGGATGGTGACTGATAGGAAGAACATCCACCGTCTGACAACCAGGGAATGGGTGGACATGATGATGGACGCTGATCCAGGTAAGAGGCAGAAAGCTCCTTCTCCCTGTCCTTTCTACCTCTTGGGTGCCTCCGTATTAAACAGTTTTCCTTCGTTTCCTGTGACTCTGGATATCTACATCCACTGAGTGTTTTGACTCTTCAAGTACCTTGCTTTTCATACAAGAGAAATTTTTGTTGGGTAGATTAGAAACCTAAATCAGGTGTCTGTTAAGTGGAAACTTTCCACATTAGAAGTTGAAAAGAAACGTATTTGGGAAGGGTTGCTGCCACTACCTGCACGGCTGAACTCGCAAACTGGTTAGGGGCAATGGGGGAGGAAGAAAAACCACACACGCACGGACATATAGAAAACTGGGAGCAGATGGGACACTGTCCTCCGGTGGGGAAACCGTGACCCAGAACTAGCGCAACACGTTTATTATACGGGGTTTGTTATCAGGAAGCTAGCTGTGGAAAGCTGCTGTAGAAGAGTCAGGCTTTGACTGTACAGTGTGTCTTGTAATCTCGGTCCCTGCAGGTGGTGCCTGAGCTCAGGTCGTGGATGTCATTGTTCTATGACTTTGCATAGAACACCTCTACCTTTGTGCAGAGCTTCCTCAAATGTGACACAGCCATGCTTTCCAGACAGTGTTGTCCTGCGCCCTTGCCCAGAGCACCTGCCTTTGCACAGAATGTTCCAAGGGCACAGCGTGGCCAGTTCTGAGGCACACAGAGACCCTGGTGCTGCCACTGCTCTCATGTTCGCCCTCCACATCTCCCCCTTTTATATTATTTGAATTCAAGTGATGTTACTTGGAGTTGTCAGATTTCTCCTTGCAGGATGTGACATCCTGTTATCATAATACAAAAAGCATTAGTAGCAAACATGTAATTCTACACTGGATTAAATATATATAATTCTACAAGGATCAAAGCTATTTTAGTCATTAAGTGATTGCTTACCAAGCTGTGTGGGTTCTATAAGATTATCTTAGCTCTCCTAAATATTCTGGATATAGTGATTTTAAGCTAAAAGTACTAGAATTAATACTTATCAATAATTAGGATTATAAACTTTATACATAGATATTTCTTTAGACATATTTAAAATTGATCTTATTTATGTTTAATCTAATTAGTTTTTAAATTTTAAAAATAGATTATTTAGAAAGAACAAGTGAGTTAATAAATTTAAATATATCTGTATCAATTTTTATATGAATTTTTTTGGTTAAAACTTTAAATCATGTGAACTGAAAAGGCATTTGGATCCACTAATTAAATTTATGAGTACTCATTTCTTGTAAGTCAGTTAGTGTATGCACAATATAAAACAGATTAAAAATAGATTCTGTAGCCTTTTGGAAGGTAACAGCTGTAGATATTTATCATAATCTTTGTTAGATTTAACCCTTTAGAAATTAAAATAGAGCCTATTATAGATTTTTATATTATGACTTAAGTATAGGGCAAGCCATACAGCTAGAAATGTTAGATGTGATCTGAAAATCACAAAAGACACTGAATCAACAGTTCAGGTGTCTTCTGTGGAGGTCAAAATCACCTTTATTGTCATTAAATAAACATTTATTTATGATTATTGGGAGAACTCTAGTTTATTAATGTTGGCAGGCCCATAGGAGATTTGTACTCCCAAAGATCTGAGCACTGATTCCTAAGTTTACACCACATTTATAGACTTTTTAATATTATTTCATTCTTGTCTTATAACAAGAGTTCCTTTTGAATTGCTTTGTAGAAAGCTTGTACAGGAACAAGTATGAATTTATCACAAAAACTTGAAGTTTAAACAGGCAGAGGTTTAAAAACAGCAACAATAGTTCAGAGTGTTCTATGACTGTGCGGAACTTCCTCAAACATGACATAGCCCTGGTTACCAGGCAATGGTGTCCTGTACCCTCGCACAGAACATGTGCCTTTGCATAGAAAGTTCCCAGGGCACAGTATAGCCACAGTTCCCTGGCACCACAGAGACTCCTGACTCAGTCACCACTCTCACATTCCGCCCTTGAAGTGGTGCTCTGGAACTGGCTCTAATTGGCGCCAGAGCCAGCTTTTAAATTTTCAGACTGGTTGTTACACAGTCATTACGAATTGTTGTTTTTGTTTTTGTTTTGTTTGTGGTGGTGCTGGGAATTGAACCCAGGGCCTTGCACATGCTAGGCAAGGGCTCCACCAACTGAACTATATCCCCAGCCCTTGAGATACTTAAGTTTTAATATATGCTTGCAATTAAATAATGTATTTTACAAACAACTGTAATAAATACAAACTCACCACTTCCTAATTGTTTGCTAAACTTCACTGTTATCTGTGCTTGTGAGGTTATTTACATCTGTTGCGTCTGTGCGGTGGACATAGCATATAATGGAGGGCTACTTGGCTTTTCTTACCAACTCTACTTTTAGTGATATTGTTGATGGTTTGCAATTGTCCATGGTTGGAATATGTATACCACAGAAATGTACGCAGCTGGCTGCAAAGGAGGAATCTCTTCCCAACTAGATCTGGTTATTAGACTTTTATTAGCATAGTGCTATTTCCTTGGGTTAGCTGTTTGAAGTATTTGAAATCCTTTGGATTGAAGTTTGCTGTGCCCTCATTTATAGCATCACTGTCTAAATGAAGATACCTTCTGTGTCTTGATGGTTGGAGACGTTAGTGACTTCGTAGCTCAGGAAAACCTGAAGGTAGTTCAGGATGATGAGGGCCGTTCCAAAGCAAAAAATGTAGGCAAGGACTGTCCTTGGCACCCTCGCATTCTTCCTGAGCTTGTGATCTTGATAAATTGTCTTTACCTCTCACTCATCATTATGCATCCATTATGCTCTAAGCTGGAAGCCACGATCTGATCTATGACTCTCTTCCTAACAATTTTTAGTATTCCTTACTTGGCATTACTATCGCCTGCTATACTTGTTTGCATATTTTCCTCATCATTCTCTAATTTGGTGGACTAGTGGGCTGTCTCAGTCTTTCTGGAATGACTGAGAACTTGCCAGGCCTGGAAAAACAGAGAAAATCACGTGAAATTTGGGATAGTCTTTTGAGTGACATGGATGGGTTATTGGAAAAGGAATGTTATAAATCTGATTCTATCTCTAAAAGATGCACAATAATTTAATAATGCAGTCCCTAATGTCCTCTGATTTTATACTTTATGCCTTTAAGAATAAGCACAGTGTCTGTGTGTCACTGAGATCATTCAATGATGAGCTTCTTATTCCTGATATTTTAAATTGAAGCCTTTTTGTTTCCCAGAAGTACTTCTGTTCTTTTTAATGGGGGTGGTGGTGAGAGATTTAAAGTTTTTGGATGTAGTTTTTTTTTTCATTTGATTTATTTGTGTATGTGGTGCTGGGGATCAAACCCAGGTCCTTGGGCATGTCAGGCAAATTCTCTACCACCTAACCACCTCCCCAACCCCTCCAAGTACTTCTTCTGATAGATATAAGCAAGCATTCATAAACCTACTGGGGCTGGAGCGGTGGCTCTGCAGTTACCCTTGCCTGGCATGCGTGAGGACACAGGTTTGAACTCCAGCCCCACATACACAGTGACGAGCAACAAAAACCACATTAAAAACTAAATAAAATTGATTCTCTCTTTCTCTCTCTCTCATTGTCCTTCTCACTCTTAAATATACACATACACACACACAGCTATCATGGTCTTGGAAAGATTATCTGAAAATAAACCAACCTTGGCCAGGCATGGTGGTGCATGCCGGTAATCCCAGAGATTCAGGAGGCTGAGGCAGGAAGATCACAAGTTCAAAGCCAGCCTCAGCAATTTATTGAGACCCTGTCTCAAAAGAAAAAATAGAAAGGGCTGGGGATGTGGTTCAGTGGTTAAGCATCCCTGGGTTCAATTCCCAGTATCAAAAATAAATAAATAAATAAACTGAGCTTATTTTAACTATATAAAAATCAATTTAAAGAAATGATTTGTATCCATCTATCTTAGTAAACTGAGGGTAATGTCATGGTTCAACCAGGAAAATAGTGATTTAATAAGTGAGTGAGTGAGGATGTGGTTAGTGAATTTCACCTGCGCATTTGCTATTAGGGGCTAGATGTATTCCTAAAATGTGATGATCCTTGCTGCAGGGTATATAATGTGAGGAAAAGTTTATGCTTCTGAGGGTCTTCATTCATTCATTTTTTTCCCCACATTTTTATTGGTACATTACAGTTAATTCATTTTTCATTCATTAATTTGAGAAATATTTATGTTCTAAGAATATCTACACAGATCCAAAGTAGACCTAGTTTCTGACCTTTGTGGAGTTTATGTTTTATCAAAGAAGATAGTCATATAACAAGTTCTTAAAATAACAAATATGTAACTAGAGTCATTATAATGACTAGAGAAAAGTATATGGAACTATAAGAACATTTAAGAAAGATGAGAATTGGTGGAGGGAAGCTGGTGATGGATAGGGTGGTGATACAAGAGAAGACACCCACGCACAGACATGGAAACTAAAAAATGTGTTGTGTGTCATAAAAGACACATGAACAAAATGCTGTCCTGACACAGAGAATGAAGGATGATGTTGAATGGAGAGATACAGTCAAACTTCCAAATGATGGCTCTTCAGAGATGGATTTTGGCAACCTTTTAAAAAAATTTTATTAAGGAGTTGAGTTGTATGAACATTAATGCATATAAAGTAGCAATATGATATGCATTTGATCCTAATCCAGTCACCCCCACATCACCCACACCCCAGTCTCTTGATTCTTCTGTATTCCCCCTTATAACAGTTATCAATCAATCTCTCTCTCTCTCTCTCTCTCTATATATATATATATATATATATATAGTGAATTTTCCATAATTAAATGATTGCATAAATATGATTTGGCTTGCTGTGGGGGCGGAGGGACATTGTCCATGGTCTCCCTAGATCCCTTCCTATCTTCCCTCCCTCCCCTCTCCCCTGTTCTGCCCCTACATATCTATCATTAAGTATTGCTACACCTTTGGTGGGTCTAATACACGAATGTGACAGCCTTTCCCCCAAGCCTGTGTTTTGCTCCAGCCTCCAGACATGAGGGGAAAACATTCGACCCTTGAGTCTCTGGGTTTGGCTTCCTTTGCTCACCATGATTTCTTCCTTTGCCATCCATTTACATTCAAAGGCCACAATATTATTTTTCTAATAGCTGAGTCGAACTCCATTGTATATGCATACCAGAGCTTTTGGATCCACTCATCCAGTGAGAGGCATCTGGGTTGGTTCCACGCTTCAGCTGTTGTAAACTGAGCTGCTATGAATATTGATTTTGCTGTGGTGCTGTAATGTGCTGATTTTAGCTCTTCTGGGAAAATTCCCAGAAGAGGGACAGCTGGATTGTATAGTGGATCCGTCCCTAATTTTTTTTTTTTTTAAAGTTGAGGGACAGTGAGAGAGAGGAGAGAGACAGAGAGAAACAATTTTTGTTTAGTTTTTCATGTGGCCTTCATTGCTCCGACACTTCATTTTGTACGTGGTACTGGGGTTCACACCCGCATACTCACGCGTGCCAGGCAAGGACTGCAAATGCTCAGCCACCGCTCCAGCCCCCATCCTTAATTTCTTGAGTAATCTCCACACTGCTTTCAAGAACAGCTGTACCAGTCTATAGTTCTACCAACAGTGTGTCAGTGTTCTTATCTCCCCACAACCCTTCTAGCATCTGTTATTGTTTATATCCTTCATCTTTGCCAATCTGACTGGAGTGAGATGAAATAATAATGTGGTTTTGATTTGTATTTCTCTGATAACTAGTGATGTGGAACACTTTCTCATGTATTCATTGGCTTGCTCAATTTCCTCTGTTGATAAGTTTCTGTTTAGCTCTCTGGCCCATTTATTGGTTGGATTGTTTGTGTTTTTGATATTAAGTTTTTAAGTTCTTTGTAAATTTTGGATACTAGTCCCATGTCAGTGGAATAACAGGCCATGATTATCTCGGATTCTGTAGGTTCTCTCTTAACAGATTGGACCAATTCCTTGGCTGAGCAAAAGCTTTTTAATTTAATGACTTCACACTCATTAATTCTTGACTTTAATTCTTTCACTTTTTCTTGTTTACAAAGTTGTTGCCAACCCCTATATGCTGGAGTGTTGCTCCTAATTTTTCTTCTAGCAGTTTTATGGTAGCAGGTTTAATTCTTAATTCCTTGGAGTTTTGGCAGCCTTAATATGCAATGAAAGAACTGTCTAGACTGGGTGAATGGGGACTTCTCTCTGTACTCTCTCTCAAGTCACACCACCTAGAAAATCACATACTCTACCCACTGGTAAAGCCACTTTCACTCATGAGGGGATGAACTGAAATGTCAGAATAACATGAGTTTTATTTCTTTGTTAAGATCTTCAATGCCTGTCGGAGGACTTTGAATCTCAGCTGAGCCTATCGAGTGGGCCTCCCCTCAGCAAACCTGTGTACTCCAAGAAACACTTGGAACATAAAGAGGATCTCCAGAAACGCTTATTTTCAGGTAGTAACTGTGATTTGACTATTTGACACCAGCCAATTTCTATGTTATGATAAAGAGAGACAGGTTGTTTTATGTTTGTGTTTTAAAATCCTGAAAACTCTGCAAATTTATATGTATAAGGTGATAGTGTTCCAAGTCCATAGGTTATTAACTCCCCTGACCCCAGGTGCTGGGGATCAAACCCAGGGCTTTGCACATACTAGGCAAGTGCTCTACAACTGGCTATGTAAGAGCACAGTGGTAGAATCTAGGAAGGTCATTTCCCTCAAGGAAATGCCCTAGCACAATTAATAAACTAATTAAACTCCCTAGTATAATTACTGATGTATTTTCTTATTTTCCACTTCCTTTGTTTTTCAAAGCTCCATTGTAAACATATTTTTAAATTACCCTATTTTATACAATGAACAAAACAATTATCAAATAAGAGCAACTGCATTTAAAAATGACTACAAATCTTGATTCTTGCATATACTTTAACATCATCTCAATAGGATGAAAAGCAGTCTTATTTTCCCTTCTTGGGAACACATGATCATTGAAATAAGTTTGAAACCCTAAAATGCAAGTTTGCTCTCATATCCCATAATTGTTCCTGATGTCTGAGGCAAAGGGAATACTTTGGTGATGGAAGGAGCCCCACATTGATCTGTAAGGGAGAGAAGCAAGCCTAAGGGTCTCCCAGCTCAGTACTATAAAATTCCCTGCTCGTAAAAGTTTTACAAGACTCCATCTTCTCCACAAATACAGTGTTAATGATCATCTTCTGGGAAGTGCTCTTTATACTCCCATCATGAGGATTCTTCAGGGAAATTTGCAATTCAGGTACTTTGAGAAGAGGAAGGAGAAGGAGTACTACCATTTCTTCAGTGGTCACAATGAGATGGACACTTTATGCTATTTTGTTTATTACTTCCCATAGAATGTGTGCTGTTGTTAGTTTTCTTTTATAGGTGAGGGAATCAGAGTCTTAACAAAAGTTAGGGAATTTCTCAAGACATTAACATAACAGGCATATGGATTTAGATGAGGTACTTCAGCTATTTCGAGGTTTCTTTTTCCTTATGATATAACAACATTTTCAACAATATTTTAAAATTCTATCATTAACCACCACCATCATAATAATCAACCAATTAATTATGATTAAATATAATAATTACAATGAGTATATATTTTTTGTCCCCCAAATTATCATTCTTTCTATGTCTAGTGCCACCAGAAAATGTGCAATATACTCCTGAATTTCTCTGGAAGGAGCTGTCCTCAGAGCATGAAGGACTGGAGGGGTTAATAAAGCAGCAAATGCCTCGTTCCTCCCAAGGAATTCTGATCTTGTCTAGAAGCTGGGCTGTGGACTTGGGCTTGCCGGGGAAGCAGGAAGTCATCTGTGATGCTCTGCTGATCTCACTAAGCAGCCCCCCAATCCTCTACACTGTTCTTGGGAAGCAGGATGCAAAAGGGTGGAGCTACTGCACCCACACTGCCTTTACTTTGAAGCAGAAGCTGGTGAACGTGGGTGGCTACACTGGGAAAGTGTGTGTCACAACCAAGGTCCTCTGCTTGAATCCCGAGAGTGAGTCAGAGTCCATGGAGGGGTCAGACTGTCCAATAGATTACCCTTGGTCCTATTGTCTTCTTGACACCCAGCAAATGGAAGCCTTGCTGCAGGCCCTCGTGATTGTCTTGCTCGGCTTCCCATCTTTATTGAGTGACCAGCTTGGCTGTGAGATTTTAAATCTGCTCACAGCCCAACAGTATGAGATATTATCAACAAACTTTGACAGGAACAGACACTGGTTTATCCACGGCTTACCTGGCTCAGGGAAGACAATCATGGCCATGAGAATCATGGAGAAGATCAGGAATAAGTTCCACTGTAAGCCAAACAGCATTCTGTACATTTGTGAAAACCAGCCTCTGAGTAACTTCATCAGGTAAGCAGGTGAATCTTATTCTTATATACCTATATGTGTTATTTAATCTGGGCTTACTTTTTTTTTTGGTACCAAAGATTGAACCCAGGGATGTTCAATCACTGAGCCATATCCACAGCCCTTTTTATTTTTTTATTTTAAGACAGGGTCTTAATAATTTGCTGAGGATCTCACTAAGTTGCTGAGGCTGATGTTGAACTTGTGATCCTCCTGCCTCAGCCTGCTGAGTTGCTGGGATCACAGGTGTGCACCACTGCCCCCAACTGGGTTTACTTTTTCTGCTAAACCACGTTGTTCCCTGAGAATTAGATGGCAAAATGATTTGTGATAACAATGATTTGTGCTGTATTCAGATGAACATGATAGAGTGATTTTCTCTTTTATAAAGTGAAGGAAACCTAAGTGTGTCAATTCCATTGTTACAGTAAAAAAAACATCTGCCAGGCAGTGACCCGGAAAACCTTCATGATGAACAAGAACAGATATGAAGAGGTTCAGCACATCATTGTGGATGAAGCTCAGAATTTCCGCACTGAAGATGGGGACTGGTATGAGAAGGCAAAAGGCATCACTCAGAGAGAAGAGGAATGTCCAGGATATCTGTGGATCTTTCTGGACTATTTTCAGACCAGCCACTTGGTTTTCAGTGGTCTCCCTCCTCTTCCATTCCAGTATCCAAAAGAAGAGCTTACCAGAGTGGTCCGCAATGCAGATGAAATAGCCCAGTACCTACAAGAACTGATGCAAGAAATTAGAAGAAAACCTCCACGTAACGTTGACCCCAGGTCCCTAGAGATACTTCATAAAGCTGAATGGGGTTGGAGCGTCCAGGGAATCTTACAAATTCAGAGAGGCTTGACTCAGTATCAAATTGTGACTGAAGTGGCAAAAACCTGCAAGGTGCTCTTTGACAGGGGATATTCACAGAAGGACATTGCTGTGCTTTTTAGCACTGCAGGAGAAGTGGAACGCTACAAGCATGACCTCTTAAGAACCATGAGGAAGAACAGGGTGGTGCAGTTCAGCGATGCAAATGGCATATTGGGTGATGACATTGTGTTGGACAGTGTCCGGCGATTCTCAGGCCTAGAAAGGAACATTGTGTTTGGGATCCATACAAGGACAGCTGAACCTCCTATCTTATACAATATTCTAGCCTGTCTGGCTTCCAGGGCAAAACAACAGCTTTATGTTCTGTTTCATGATAACTGTTAAGAATAACTCAACCTGAAATGGGTTTACACAATTGCTATGGAAATGTTTGTGTATGGTTTTGCAGAAACTTCTATTTGGTTCACAGGTCAGCTATAGACTTGGGCAGAGGTGAGAGCTGGAAACTGTCCCTGTCCTGCTCAAACCTTTTAGGGATTGATTCTTCCCCTAAACCTTTCCAAAGTCTGTGGGTTTCCCAGTTCCATTCTTGATTCTTCTAGTCAGATAGATGGTGGTGTTCAAAGGAGCTTTAGTCACCCTGCCCAGCGTAGACCAGTGTCTTTTACTTTGGGTAAAAGCCATGAAAGCAAGAAGCTCCTCCTATAGCCTTTATGACATTTTAATTATGACTACATGTATTTTTTTAAAAATTTGTCCAGTCTCAACTTGTTTTCTGCAGAAGGATAGTCTGTTAGAAGGTTTCTTGGCTATTGGAGAAGGATACCTTATTTCCTGAATTCTTTTCTTTTTCTATTCTATTTATTTTTTGGTCCTGGTGACTGACCTCAGGGCCACTCTACCATTGAGTTCCAGCTGAGCCCCACCTCCTTTTAAAATTTTGACACAGGGTCTTACTAAATTACCAAAACTGGACTCAAATTTGCAATCCTCCTGCTTTAGCCTCCTAAAATGCTAGGATTCCAGATGTGAACAATGGCACCAGGATTTTTTTTTCCTGAATTCTTGATATTTCCGTTTGAAGTATCAATTCAGGACTTGGAAGGTTCCTAAGATAATTCAGTCTGACAAAAGAGGACTTAATCATTTTGGAAGAACAAATAGCACTGGTATGAGTATGTAATTCTTTCAAATTGTAATTCCAGTGTATGATCTCAAAATGGCTCAGATCATGTATTAACTGTTACAATAAAGGTCAGTCTCCACTTTACAGACCAAGAGATTGCACAAATAAACCTCCTTTTTCCAGGCTTTCAGAGGAGATGGTATTGTGGAGTAAAATCTGATTCTAAATGTGTATAAGACCCCAAGGGAACAGAAATAGGAAAGAAATAATCTTCCAAAATGTGAGTTTTCTGGGAGTGTAGCTTAGTGGTAGGTGCTTGCCTAGCATACCTAGGATCCTAGTCTAGACCTATACTAATGCATCCTAAAATCAATGAGTTTACATGACCAATTCTCATCTTAGTTCCACTTATTACTCTAAAACGCAGTTACGAAGTTTTGACTCATTCCTGAACTGTAATTGTTCCCCTTTACTTTCACAGCTTAGTGAGTCATTGTTCTGAGCTGAATGTTTGTAGTGTGCTCACCCTCAAATTCACATGTTGAAACCCTCATCCCCGGTGTGCAGCTGGGGCCACTAAGGAAGTAAGTCAGGTTAAATGAGGTCATAAGGTCAAGACTCTGATCTGATAGGATGGTGTCCTTATAAGAAGAGATGCCAGAGAACTTGTGCCCTCTTCCTATGTGCACAAACAAAAGGTCACATAGGAAGAGGGCAGTGAGGTGACAGCAACCTGCAGCCAAGAGAAGAAGCTCAGAATGAAACCCACCTTGATCTTGGACTTCCTGGCCACCAGAAGTGTGAGAAATGAATTTCTGTTCCTGAAGTCATTTGGTGGAATTTTCCTATTGCAGCCCAAGAACACTAATACAGCTATATAATTATTCTTCAATCTAAAAACACTAACACTTAATTTTAGCACAAGGTTGGTAGTGTAGCTCAGTGGCACAGTGCATTAGCCTGTGTGAGACCCAGTGTTAATCTCTAGCACAAAACAAAACCACAAAATGTCAACCAAAAAACATCAACTACACTAATTTACTTTGTTTCTCATCCAAACATTCTGAAATACTATTTTAAATTCTAACCATAAAACATTTGGATGACTGATGGGAATTAGAAACATTACATGACTAACATTCCCCTTATTTGTAATGTCTACCCATGTTATAAGTTTTGAATGCTTCTGCCTGTCTGCTATCTGTGTTAACTCCTGTAATTCCAGCATTTATCCTCCAAATCCTAGGGTCCTGTAACTTCAGCAAAATACGACAAGTCAGCAAAATATGGAGGAAAGTATTCCTTTTTTCTTTTTGAGTGCATTAAGTCATATGCCCATCTCATATGACCTGTCCTGGAATCATCCATTTCTCCATGGAGCCCTGCTTCCTTTTGTTGGAGGATGGTATTAGAAACCAAAATCTGGGCGCTGGGTGTGCTCATAGCTACATGTTAACTTCATTTGTTTATGTTGACTTCACAGCGTTTGCCTTACGTCACTCTATGTGGCTACACTGTCCAGCCAGGCACACACTGACCACATGTGGCAAATGATCACTTGCACTGTGGCTACTTCAAAGGGAGATGGGGTGTAAGTATGCAGCACACACTGGGTTCAAAAATTTGGCATGCAAAAAGAATGACTATATCCCATGAATCATCTTTTTACAGTGATTACATGTTCAAATGATCATATTGTTGAAGTGTTGGGTAAAATAAAATATTATTAAAAGTAATTGTTTCTACTTATTTTCTACCTATTTAAATGTGGTTATTGGAAAAATTTAAAGTAGATATATAGCTTACATTATATTTCTATTGAGCAGCACTAGTGTGTGCATTCTTTAAATGAATCTGCTCAGTGCTTGACATGAACAGAAGTTCTCAATAGGGAGGAGGGGGGATTTTGCCCTAAAAGGGACATGTCTAGAGTTATTTTTTGTTCTCACAACCCCAGGGGAGTGTGAATGGTACCTGATTAAGGGCCAGAATCCTGTAAGCACACTACAAAGTATAGGAAAGCACCCCAAAACAGAAATTTCCCAACTCAAAATGTCAATAGTGCTGAGGCTGACAAACCCTGATGAATGAGTGTAGCTCTCTCCCCTTAAAAAAAAGTGTTCCAGGTTGGAAGGGCAGCACATCTTGAAATGATTGACCTGACCCCAGTGAGAGAGTTCTTCTCTTATGAACCTTGAGGCACGATAGACTGAATTCCTCTTCTCTACTGCTAGTGAGCTGGTAGGTGGACTGAAGAGTCCCAGGGGATTCCATGGCCCTGTCAAGGATCCCAACCTAAAATGCTGAAATAAGACAGTTGCAAGAGTTGTTTATTTCTTGTGAAGTGTAGAGAATGCCAAGGTGAAGTAAAGGATGTAATTTTCTTTGAACAGCAGCCTGTCTTCAGAAGGTCTTAAGTTTCTTAAGTTCTATGGATGCATATTGATCAGTTGCAACCTATTACTAAGTACTTATATAAATCTAGTAGTGGGGGTTTCAAAGATTCCTAGTGGAAAAAATAAGAAATTAATCCAAACTCTTTTATTTTTTAAATATGAGATCTCTTTAAGAAGCACTCCAGGCAGGGAGAAATATATCACAATACATAAGTTGAGTGCTCATTCCAAAGACGTGAGTCTGTAAAATGTAAACAAATACCTGAAATGCAGTTTTTTTTTAAGAGAGAGGGACAGTGAGAGAGCACGAGAAAAAGAGAATCAATTTTTATTATTTATTTTTCCATCCGGCCTTCATTTCTCAGACATTTAGTTGTGTACATGATGCTGGGTTTGAACTCTAGTCCTTGTTCATGCCAAGCAAGTGCTCTAATCTTTGAGCCACCTCTCCAGCCCCTGAAATGCATTTTTTAGTCTGAAGAATCTCTTCAGAACTCTGAGACTTATAATGCTTCCTACTTAAAAGCTCACTACAGGGGCTGGAGCAATAGCTCAGTGATTACAGTGCTTGCCTGGCATGCATGAGGACCCAGGTTTGAATCCCAGCACCACATACACAACTGCCAGAGAAACAAACAAAAGATGAAAAAATAAAATTGATTAAAAAAACACATTACAGTTGAGAATGTATTCAAAGGTAAGTACATAATCAGAATAGAATAAAATAAGCATCAAATTACAATGAAAGCAAATGGCAACTAATAAAGTCACAACAATATTTAATCTCTTGAATTTAAGCCATTTATCTCTGTAAAAATGTTTTGGGTTCAGAAATAGGACCAGGTGCCTTCAGGTGTAGTCCCCCGTGCTGATAGAGAAGGAAGACATCCAAATTGACTTTCAACCAAAAATGTGTAGGACTTCAAGAATTGAAATCTAAGAGTCTGAATGAAGATTTGGAAGGCTGTGTTTTTATGTGGTAAAATTAATAGGAAAGAATCAGATGGGATGTTTCTAATTAAAGTATCCCCTTTGTGAAAATTGTTCCACAGATTCGAGGAAGACAAAATGATTATTTTGTGTGTGATGTTCCAAGGCGTGAATAAAGATGTAAAGAAGGCATCTTCTGGATTTTTGGATTGCTTGGGAATTTCCAAAAGAGCCCACAGATTGTAGGTCAGATGGGTGGCTGAAATGTGCCAACAGGAGACCTTAATGGTGGCCTTCCATTGAACTGAGCTATGATGAAAAAGACTAAAATGATTTACATTGGGTTTTGAGAACCTCAGAAAACAGGCAATCGTGTGGGCCTACAGAGTTATTCTTATTCCATCGGGGAGATTTTTAATCTGTCCATTTCTCTCATTTTGAACCCTCAGTGACCTTCTGCAGAGTGGGTTCCTTGACCTCCTACATCTGTCACCCTGAATCACTCAGTCCCCTCAGATGAAGGCCTAGGGAGGGTGCAGAGAGGAGGCCTGAGGGCCATCCTGCTTTCAACCACCAGGGGAGGAAGCACAAGCTCTGAGCTCACCCATGCCTTGGTTCCCCACCTGGACAGGGATGCCAAGCAGTCACTGTAAACCCGTGGGCTTGGGGGCAAAAGGGGGGCTCCAGCTTCTGCTCCCTGCTGACAGGAAGAAGGGGAGGAAGGCCAGTGGGGGAGTGGGGATGCATGGGTGGGACAAGGAGCAGGAGTAAGTAAAAGGGATGATGGGTGGGAGGACCAAGTGCTAAACTGAGCAGGGACCTTGAAGGACAGGTGATCCTTGCATGGGGACTTTTCTATAGTCATGCCATTAGGGTGATACATTCTGAGAAATGCTGGCCAGGTGATTTGAACTTCCTGGTTGAGAGAAATAGAAAATCCTGGTGGTCCATTTTCAGAATATAGTGTTAACTGGATCCAATTGTAGCCAGTTTAATGACAGCCCTTCCCTTTGCCCACCCCTATTTTAAAATTAGCCATTCACATAGATTGTAACCCTGATCTCCTCCAATCAGGTTGAATGGCATTGCTGTATTAGGGATATAAGCAGACCCACAGTTGCCCCCGCTTGCTTGTTAGCCAAGGTTCCCTAGTAGAAGTTTGCCTTGGTCACCCACTTCTGAGCAGGTGATTTCTGTTTGTTTGTTTGTTTGTTTTCTTGTTTTTTCCATTTCAGTATTTCAAACATGGTAGAAAGAACATCATAGAGTATACTGACAAAAACCTAGATGGACTGGTCAATGCTCCTAGCTTACATATTTATACAGTAAGAATTGTAACACAATGGTACCTTGTTTATTTAAATAAAAGGGTACATTAATTTGTCCAGGCCAAAGAAATTTTTCAGCTGCTTTACAATCTTGCAGGACCACTGTGGGATACAGTTGTTAAACAATAGGTAGGTATTCAGTATATGATAGTACATTTACATTAAAAAATAGTTGTATTGAGCTATAATTAATAGATATTAATCTGCACATACTTAAAATGTATGATATGAGGAATTTTGACATACATATCAACACTTGAGATTGTCACCACATTTAAAACACTGAAGATATAGGAGTGGCTAGGATGAGGAAACAGAGGCTCTAGTCTACGGTACAAAGTAAAAGCGGGACACAAAAAACACCTTTCAGTAATCAAAACGAACTTCAAAAATAAAAATCAGTCCAAATACCCATGATGAAAATATTCAGACTAATCAAAATGTAACTACTGTAATTTCTTATAATACACAAACATTGCATATAAAACTCTTAAAAAATGTAGACACAATTAACTAACCCCTAAACACACTCTATAATTTTCAAAAGTAATGACATTTAACAAAATGTAAGGTAACAATGAAACATGAAAGCACTTCCACATATTTAATAAGAATATAATAGCAGCCAGCTGTATAGACTAAACAAACATAAACAGTCTTTACACCTTCTATGTTTGTTCTTAAATTTGTCCCCTAAAGTCAGTGATAATTGAGGTTTCTGTCCATTATGGGATATCTAACCTTAAAAATTATGTTTTCAGGGCTGGAGATAAAACTCAATTGTAGAGCATTTGCCTAGCATGTACAATGACCTGGGTGTATCCCCAGCACTAGGAATATATATTTTATTTTCTAAAAATTTTATAAGAAAATGAAAAAGCCACAAATCGCATTATCATAAATTGAAACATAATCCAAAGGAATTTATTTGTGCATTCCTATACATAAATTACAACTTTAGACTTTATCTATGTACTTTATGGAAGAATGATTTATCATGCAGATTAGGAAAAATGATGTGTAAGTTTTCTTTAAAATTACCTTCTACACATTTCAGCATTTACCCTTTCACCGCATCCAGACCAAAATCTATTGTTACAGATGAGCAACGATGCAGTGTACTATCTGAGGGGTCACAAGGCAATCCATAATCTTTAAAAAATTTTTTTTCAGATTTTGTGATATCAGGGATCAAATCCAAGGCATCGCACTTGCTAAGCAGATGCTCTACCACTGAGCTATAAGCCCAGGAAGTTATAATTTCTTAAGTAACCAAAGAATTCACCGTTCTACTAATATCATTAAAAGGAATCAAGTGGATAAAAGTTACAGTTAGTAGGAGGAAAAAGGCAAAGTCTGAAGGTTATTTAGTACAATTGTATTTATACCTTTCCCTCCAGCTACAAATACTCTTCAGGCTAGTGGTAAATTGTGGGTGTGTAGTCACAAAAGTTTGTATTTGCTCTGAAACATATGTTCACATCAAAATTAAATAACCGTGTGCGACAAGGCCGTTAGCCTGAGAGACTCCATGTTTGCACTCTAGCTGACCTCTGAGCATGGAAAGCCCCTAGGTATTGTAGGCCCCTAGGTTTTGTGAGCCCCAAGGTATTGTGAGTCTTCCAGAATGTTCTATAGACACTGCCAACCAGGATGCGATTGACCCCTGATCCGCATGTAATTGATGTAATTGCATTTTGTGGCTTCTGTAAATGAGCTTGCTTTGTGCACCTGCAGACACCCAGTGACTAAAGGATGTGATTTTTGCCTTTCTAAGACAGTGCAAAAAGAAGATCAGGGCTGCACTCAGAACGGGGTTTTGCTGCGGACACAGTCGCCGGCTGCCTAATACTCTCCATTTGGCTTACGTTGGTCTTGGCTTGATCTCTCATTGGTTTGCTCTGAATCCCTCGGTCTGGTTTCTGGTTGTGACCACTTGTCAGTCTGTGCTGTCTGTGGTCTCCCGTGTCTCCTGTCTCTTTGTGTCCTTGTCATGTCAAATTTCACTGTTCTCAGGATGGAACCTCAACCCCACTGAACTGCATGTTAAACCATTTTAAAGCCTGTAAGTCAAAAGGAAAGGAATATGGATTTGACTGTGATGCATTTAATTTTTTAAAATTCTCTTAGCTAGTCTGGCCCACTTATGATGTTCCGTGGCCAGCAGAATGAATCACAGACCTCCAGAGTGCCTCCTGGGTTCAAAAATGGACACCCGGATCAGTCTGAATTGAATTGTTAATGAAGACACCTTCTTGGCTAAAAACTTGTCTCAAAGTATGTTCAAAGGAACCTAAACATTCTTGTCAACAGGCTCCCTGCCACTTCACTCCTGTCCTTCTGATGCTGGTACTGTGGATGTTGGGTTCGTGTCCTCTTGGAGTCAAAGAATGAAACCAAGAGACACCAAGTCAAGTGGAGCAAACAGTTTATTGGAGAAAGGATAGAAAGAAAAGACTTCTCCAGGAGAAGGGAGTCTCGGAGCCAAGAACCCGAACAGGGGGTTGGGCTCATCTTACTTACCGTCTCTCAAGATTCTCCCCCTCGGATTAATCATTGCCTTCCCTCCCCCATGCCTGGAAGCACTGCTCAGCAGCTCTGGTTTGATCCAGTCTTTGTGCTGAGCCCACAAGCATCTTTATCAGCAGGGGAGCTGTTTTGTGTTTGGAACACCTTTGTTGGTAGAGGGTTTTGTTAGCCTGGGGGTTGTAACAGCAAATGACCATCAGCTAATTTTCTCCTTATCAACCTGAATCATTCTGCCTACACTGACTGCCTGGCTTTCTCTGCCTCACTACCCTCTCCTTATCCTTCTCCCCAGGTTTCTCTAGTTACTCCTCCACACCTCCCCTAGATCCCCAACTGCATCTCCAACAGGCTCCCTCCCCTCAGGGGACCCCTCTAGCGGAAATCCCTTCAAGGTATAAGTGAAGACCAAAGCCTTCAGAACAAAGCCATAAACCTGATGACTGACCGCCCGATGATCCCGCCCAACTCCAACAAGATTTTCCCTCTACCAGACCTCACTGGGATCCTAATAGGATCAAGGTAAGGGGCCCTCCACACCTTTCCCCAGACTCTCATTAGTGGACTCCAGGCAGCAGCCTAATGAATCCACTACCGCGTTCTTGGAGCGCCCCCTGGAGGCTGATAGAATATACACCCCTAGAGACCCAGAAGCTCCTAAAAACTGGTGGGCCTTAAAACATTACGTTTGTTACTCAGTCAGCCCCAGATATTAGAAAGATGTTGCAGGGACAGGAAGCATTTGAGGGAAAGGCTTTATCTGAGCTGGTCTAAATTGCCTAGAGGTTGTATAAGAACAGCCATACCTAAGAAGATAAGCAAACAAAAAGAATGGCAAAGATAATGATGGCAGCTCTAAAAGATCCCCAGTCTACAGAACAAAAGCCTACAAGATTGTAAGGAGGGACAAGGCTTCAGACCACCAGAGAAAGGAAGGCCCCCCTTATCAAAGGATCAATGTGCCTATTGTAGAGAAAAAGGACACTGGAAATATGAATACCCCCAGCCCAAAAAGGCCAAAGAAATCCAGTTCTTCAACTAAAAAAAGAGGCCAAGGCTCCATTCACATAAGTTCCCGGGAGCCTATGGGCACATTACAAACAGGGGGGAAACCTGTGGACTTTCTGATTGACACTGGGGCTACATATTCTGCCTTGACTGGGCCTGAGGGTCCTTTGACAAATGAAAAGACCCTCATTCAGGGAGCCACTGGAAAGTTAAACTTCTGCCCATGGACAAACGCTCCTATCACAAATTTGGGCCAAGGCAGCATTACTCATTCCTTCCTGGTTATGCCTGAATGTCCTTACCCCCTACTCAGGCAGGACTTATTACAAAAATTACAAGCCACCCTTTCCTCCCAAGGAGACCAAGCTCAATTGGCTTTGGGACACACCACCCCTGCAGAAAGCCAGCAGGTTTACACTGTCTTGGGCCTAAAGGATGCCTTCTTCACTCTCCCACGGGCAGAGGTAAGCCAACCTCTGTTTGCTTTCAAATGGGCTGACCCAGATACAGGTCATTCTGGGAAAATGGCATGGACTAGACTCCTCAGGGGTTCCAAAACTCCCCAAAGTTATTTGATGATGCCCTGAATGCAGACCTCTTAAATTACCGCCTAAACCATCCTGAGGTCACCCTCCTGTAAGGTGTGGATGACCCCTTACTGGCAGCTAAAAATGAAACAGAATGCAAACGGGCCACAGAGGGACTTCAAAGAGAACTAGAAACTTTGGATTACTGGCTCTCAGCCAAGAAGGCACAATAAGCACCCCAACCGCCACTTACTTGGGGTATAAATTATACCAAGGACACAGACAGATGTCAGCCCAAAGGATAAAAGCTGTATTACAAATCCCCCAGCCAAAAAGAAAATTCAAGTACTGGAGGGGGAAATAGTCTTTTTATCTGAACTAAAGTTGAACAGACAGACTGGGGAGGGCAATTTGAGCTTGTCCTGGGGCTGAGGAACATCTTCTCAGTGGCCACCCCCTAGGCTCTCAGATTTATCTTGACCCCCGAGTCGTATATGAGATCCCCAGGGCTTGGTCTGGCGATCTCCCATGTCTTGGAACTTCCAAATGTTTCAAGGTAACCAGTGAGAGATCAAGCCAAGACTATGTAAGCCAAATGGAGAGTATTAGGCAGCTGGCGACTGCGTCCACAGCAAAACGCTGTTAGGAGTGCAGCCCTGATCCTCTTTTTCCACTGTCTTATGAAGGCAAAAGTCACATCCTTTACATACTGGGGGGTCTGCAGGTGCACAAAGCAAGCTCATTTACAGAAGCCACAAAATGCAGTTACATCAATTACATGCGGATCAGGGGGCAATCGCATCCTGGTTGGCAGTGTCTACCGAACATTCTATAAGACTCACAATAACTTGGACTCACAACACCTAGGGGTCTGCAATACTGCGCGACTTTCCATACTCAGGGGAGGTCAACTGGAGTGCCAGCATGGAGTCTCTTAGGCTAACACCCTTATCACATTCCCCACTGGTTTTAAGTACATGAGTCAAATCCTGGAGTCATTTGTAATTTCATCTAAGTCTAAGATGATCACCATTAATTTAATTGAATTGATTCTTCCTAATATATTTAGTTGAGCAGTTAAGAATGCAGGGTTTTGGGGTTGGGGATTTAGCTCAGTGGCAGAGTGCTTGCCTAGCATGCCCAAGACCCCAAGTTCGGTCCTCAGCCCTGAAAAAAAAAAAAAGAATGCAGGGTCCTATTAGGAGTCCTAAGACAATAAGTACTGAGAGTCTGGAGCCAGCAGTTAAAAGGGTGGTTAACCACGGTGAAAAATTAAATAAATTTTGTTCCTAGTTGTCTTCCTGGCGTTGTGCTTCTCTGTCTTTAGATTTTTTTTCAAACCAATGCCGGACTTTCCCAGACTATTCCTGAATGGTTAGCATAGGAGCAACAGGTTTCTCCCAAGACCACCTTGTTTGATAATAGTAGATCGAGACCTGATCTGTTTTGAAGGACAACATTAGCCAATGAGTCCAGAGATTTTCTTTTACTGGTTTACTGAGTTCTTTTTTTTTTTTTAATTTACCTAAATCTTGATCAATTTGGCTACTTAAAGTCTTAAAGATTTTATCCCTGACAATCAGGGCTCAGGCTTTGATGGATGTGGATCCAGGTATTCTATTCCTGCACCATTAGTAAGGGGACCAATACAGATCTTCTTATTAAAAAAAGAAAAACTTAAATATGTATTAATCCCCAAATGGGCTTGTCTTGTTTCCCCATTATCATAGTATATCTGAGGAATGATATGAACTACAGCACACAACTTTCGTACACCATTCAGAACAATTGTAAGGACATACAAGGAGTGAGATTTGATAGACAAGGAAATCCTGTTTCTTAGGTGCAGCGTTACAGGTTGAAGAGGGCTGTCAACTGCTAGGGAGACAGCAAACTTGAACAGGACAAAGGTCAAGGGGAACAGCGAGTGAATCTCAGCTTTACAGGTTCAATGTGGATGTCTCTTGCACCTCCCATCATTCATCTTCTGAAGACTCTGGCACTGTTGCCCACTTGACCTGGGATGGTGAACCCAGTGTTGTTTTCCTGCAATTTCGATTGCTGTAGGAGTAGTCAGGATCACCAGGTAAGGTCCTTGCCACCATGGCTCCAGACTCCAAGGGTGATGTCGCTTTACCCAAACTGAGTCTCCAGGCTGTAAAGGAGGGGGTGTTGAGCCTTTCATCCAGTCAGGCTCAGCCTCTCCAACCAGGGAATAGGCTTTTGTTAAAACCTGCTGGAGTGCCTGGAGGGACTGGAGAGGAGCCTGACTAGTGATTTCAGTTAATTGTTCATCCCCAAGTCAGGTAGGAAGCGGCGGTGGTCTGCGGAACATTATTTCATAGGGGTAAACCTTGTAAACATGGGGTACATCTCGCCCTGAGGAGGGCAAAGGGAAGGAGGCTCACTCAACCTTCACCAGTCTCCATTATTACTTTAGTTCAAGTTTTTTAAGTGTTCTCTTTATTCCTTCTATTTGTCCTGAGCTTTGTGGCCTATAAGCACAAAGCAATTTCCATTTTATGTTTAAAGTTTTGGGTATTGATTTGGTTATCTGGGCTATGAAAGCTGATTCATTCTTGGACCCCAGGGCTCTAGGGAGACGAATCGAGGCACTATTTCACATT
>PVKS010020319.1:0-36991 GCA_004027875.1 Aplodontia rufa | reverse complement strand
CACACACACACACACACACACACACACGCTGTCCTTAGAGAAAAGACTGACCAATTGTACAAACACTCCCAGGCAGCAAAGGATAGCTAATAGCACAGGTGGAGGATTTCAGTTTTTAGTACAGCATTGTACTCTGTATGTTTGGCCCATTTTCCTTTGTATTTTCTAATTTGGGAGGATTCTGACAGTTTTGTGGCACTTTGGGGGCAGTAATTTGCAGCAATGGCTTGCCAAGTACTTGGCCCCTGAAAAGCCACATGCTAAGAGTAAGAATAAACCTGCTGTAGACAGGTTCCCCATCCACAGGGAATACTGCTCAGCCTCAAATGGTCTCAAAGGGTCTAAATTAGTTTAAATGGTCCTGGAGTGCTGGTGGCTGCAGGTGCAGACAAGAGCAAATGTGAATCCTCTCTGGAGGCAGATATCATCATACAAGAGTTTCAATTATGTCTGCAACATTCCTTTCAAATACATATTCCACCTATAATAAAATAAAACACCCCTGGGAGCAGAGTGTGGGAAAATATGTATGAATATCAGTAAAACAATAAATATTTTATAGATTAGACCAATAGGAGCTGCTGGAATTGAAGTTATCTGAAAGACCCAGCAAAATTCACTTGCAATACATTTTATTTTTTAAGAGAGAGAAGGAGAGGGAGAGAATCAGTCCCATTTAGCTTTTTAGCTTTTCTTCTGGTTTTCCTTGCTCCAACACCTAGTTGTGTATGTGGTGCTGGGGCTTGAACCAGGGTTCTCCCGCCTGTCCCCCTCAAGCCAGACACCACTGAGCCACTGCTCCAGCCCACAATACATTCTTAAAATTATTAAAATTTCAAAATTCTTAGGAACTATTTTGAAGATCAACTGAAAATAAAACATAACCTAAATATTTAAAAAGTTAAAGGAAATATTGGTGGGGGATAAGGAACAATCATCATTAATAGATATGTCTTTCTTTGGGGAGGTTACAAAATGTCCTATAATTAGATACTGAAAAAAAAGCACAACCTTGTGAATACATTAAAAATACTGAATTGCATATTTTATAAGTACAGAAATATTAATCATCCTCCCACAAGAATAATAATTTAGTGTATAAGTTAAGTAAGTACTCAGGAAAGATATAATTTCTGTCTTACAATAAAATGTTCTGGAAGCAAAAGAAAGAGATGACTATCTAATTCATGTATTCTATATGGCTAGTATAATAGGGAAATCAGGAAAGGAGCCTGTGACAGGAATATACATAAGCAATTTTACTCAGAGACATAGATGTGAAGGGATTACATGAAAATTAGTGAATGAGAGGCTGGAGCATTGGCTTGGTAGTTATGATGCATGCCCGACATATGCAAGTACGTGGGTTCAAACCCCAGCACCACATACAGAACTAAATGTCAGAGCAACCAAAGCCGTGGGAAAAGCTCAATAAAAATTGATTCTCTCTCGCTCTGTGTCCTTCTCTCTTAAGACAAAAGAAAAACAGAAAATTAGTGTATGAAATTCAGTGTAAATATAATTCAGTATAAACATAATTTCATTGGGTTTATTATAGAAAAGTAAGATATGTTCAACATCAGAAAATCTACTTAAAAAATTCAACTCTGGGAAATTTAAGAAGAAATGCTATTATTTCCTTAAATGAAAAAGCTAATATTCTGATGAAATATAATTGCCACTTAAGTAAAAGATGAAAAAATAAAACAAAATAGAGTCAAATGCTTAAAGCAATTTTTTTCAAAATTTAGTTTGTAAATGAAAAGGAACCTCCTCAAGCAGATAAAGGATATTTTTTAAAGAACTGTAACAGATTTTATACCTCAACAGAGAGATTAGACTAATCAAAAAAGACCTCTATAAATTCAGAAGCATAAGAAAATACTTAATTTTGATACTTCTTCTGTGTACAGCTCTGATATCCTAGTCAAACAAAAAATAGTGATCAAAAACTCACAAAATGAAAGGTAAAAATGTAATATTGTCACTCTGTATGCATTTGTCTGCATGAGAGTCCCTAAACAATCCCAAACTGGTAGAATCAATGAAAGACTATAAAATTGCCAGATAGACATCAATTCACTGTAGTAAGTGGCATTTCTAGAAGCAGCCATAAGCATTATCCACATTTAAAAAAAATGTATAAGCATTATAAATGTGAATGTGATGACAATAAGATCTATACGGGGGCTGGAGCGGTGGCCTGGCGGTTACAGCACTTGCCTAGCATGCGTGAGTACGCAGGTTCGAACCCTAGCACCCACGTACACAAGGAAGTGTCTGAGCAACGAAAGCCATGTGAAAAACTAAAATAAAAATTGCTTCTGTCTTTCTCTGCCTCTCTCTCTCTCTCACTGTCCCTTTACCTTTAAAAAAAAATCTATAAGACCTCTGTATAAAATATGTGTGTGTGTGTGTGTGTGTATCCACACACATTTATATGTGTTATAGGGGGAAATACAGAACCAAATCCCAATGTGGATGCAAAGCTGTTTGTGAAAAATAGTAAGAAGTAGAATTCAGTGGTGTCCTTAAAAATAATACACTGTGTCTATGAGTTTTATTCAGGTTAATACAACATTTTAAAAACAATCAATGCAAGCCATGTATTAGCAGGCTAAAAAGAAAATCAAAAATGTCTCTTCAGAGTGTCTGGCTTGTAAAGGTATCCATGTGCATGCCATATGTCTCTACTCTTGCTTTAAATATTTAAATCAATTTAAGTAGACAAAAGTTCAGTACACATTCATGATAAATCCTTTTCAAAAGTTCATAGTAGAAAAGAGCTTCCTCAACTTGATAAATATCGTCTACCAAAACCTTCAGCTACCATAGAAGCAGTGGAAGTCACACTATTTTCTTAAGTTTGGGAACAAAGCAAAAGTGGTCTCTCTGTTCATACTGAACATAGTTCTGGCATTCTTCCCCAATGAAATAAGATGAGGGGAAATGCATCCAAACCTGAAGGAAGAAGTAATATGTCCCTCTTTGTAGATAGCATGATAGTTACAAAGAAAAGATAGTTAGAAAGAAAATCTCAATGAACATAACTAAAAATAAAAATCAGAAATAAAAAAAATTCAGCAAGATCACAAGAGCCATCATTCAAAAATCACTTTGCATTTCTATACACTATCAACAAACACATGGTGCCTGAAATCTAAACTGTGGTACCATTAAAATTGTACAAAAATTATAAAATACTGCAGTACAAACAAAATAATCATCTACAGGATCTCTAAGCTGAAAATTTTCAGGTGAAAGAAGTCATCAAAGAGCTAAATAAGTTGAGAGACATATTATATAGTCATATGGTACTCAAAGCAGAGAAGACTCTTTTAAACTTACTAAAAATAAATTTCATACATCAATTGTTTTAACTTTGATAAAGTGTAACTTGTTGATAATTTTTTTCTTGGATAGACCTGGATTTAGTGTAATGTATAAGAAGTGATTATCAAGGAAATTCTTGTCAAAGTTCCAACAAAATATTTTATGTGTATAAACGTGATTGCTCTAAATTTATCTACATAAATTTATGTAGATAAATCCAAAGTATTCTAACATCAAAAATGGTTTTGAAAAGAAAGAATAAGTTGGAATGGATCACTGTACCCGATTTCAAGATTTATTATAGAGGTACAACAATCAAAATGTGTGGAATTAACACAAGGACAGACATATAGATCAATGGACCAGAATAAATTCCCCAGAAATATAAACATGTAAATAATACCTAGTGGTGTTTGGCAAATGCCCAGTGACCATGGAATGGAGGAAGGACAGGGTTTTTTTAAAATGGTATTGGAATAATATGAGAGAAGAGCAATTGTTGATGTAAACATCACTCCTTTTTTTAAAAATTGATAAGCCAAATTGTATGATAGATTTATGTGAAATTTACACATTTATAAGGCTTTTAGAATAAACTATTTGACTGTAAAAAAAATCCACTAATGAGTGAACATATGAAGAATTTAAACACATCTCACCAAAGAGATGACATTAGCCTGTGAAGGCATGTGTGACATCTCTAACCTTTAGAAGAATGAAAAGATCCCCCAGCATGACATCTAACACTGTTAAGACTGCTAAGATTAAAATTGCTGATGTGTTCAAATGCTTGGAGAAATCTGAAAAAGTGAATTGCTTGTATATTTCTGATAGGAATATAAAATGGTATACTCACTGTGGAAAATATTTAGCAGTGTCTTATAAAACTAAACAGAAACTGACCATAGGAACCATTAGTTGTACTCCTTGGCATTTATTTCAGAGATGAAAACTTATGGCCATACAAATCACAGTCATTCATACAAGTTTTACTTGTTACAGCCAAAGACTAGTTAAATAGATGAATGATCAAAACAAAGGCTCACACATCCATAGCATGGTATACTACTAAGCAATTAAAATGAATGAACTGTTAACATACACTAGAACTTGAATGGATCTGAAAAGCACTATATCCATGATGAAAAAAAAAAAAAAAGTCAGCTTTCAAATGTTCCATACTGTGTGATTCCTCTTACATTTTTGAAATTTAATGCTAAAATTTTTTTAAGTTCTTTGAAGAAGAAATCATTTTGAAATAGAAAATAAACCATGAAGGAACAGTGAGAGACATTCTGGAATATTTCCTACTAATTTGTGACTAAGTCTTTCTTAAAACTTCTCTTTCCCAGGCATAAGATTCGCATGTATTAGTGTTTTATATGTTTTAATTTATGTAGGATACAAGCTATTTTCACAGATATATTTAATATTTAAATTTTTAAATACTAAATATGCAATGTTTAAAATCTTTGGAAATATGAAATACATTCACACAGTAACATAATGAATGGAAAGGTAAAATATGCATGGCCACAAAAGTCCAGTGTCAACGTGGGGTTAATTTTATCTATTCTATACACTGCACTTCCTATTATTTTCTTTTGCTCTTTTTCTTTATTATTCTTTTCTTGCAGTTTGTTTCTTGAAAGAACCCGGATCTTTGTCCAGTAGTTTTTCTCATATTCTGAAATTTATTTTTCCAATTGCTTCCCTATGGAGTAGTATAACCACATATGGAGTAGTATAACCAATTCCTCCTCTTCTTTCTCTTTCTCTCTCTCTTGATGATAATCTGTAATTAGAGTTCTGGGGTGAAATCATTTGTGTCCCTTTATTTCTGGCAGAAATATTTCATTAGTGATATTTTATACATCCATCAGAAACATTTTTTTAAATTTTATCTCTCTTTATGAGGTTAGTCATCACTGATGATCATTGGCTAAATCTGTTATTTATTTTACATTGAACATGGTCTTCATTTATCACCTAGAATATATTTAATGGTAAATTTCCTTTTACACACTGTTACACATAGGGATCTGTAGGAATAGCCAATATAGAAAGATAAGACAAATGCTCAATTACTTTTCTTTACTTACAATTTTTTTAAAATAGAAAACTTCATTCCTTAATATGTCCTTCAATAGAGGCAAAAAGGAATTGTTTTATGACTCCTTAAATTCATAGTTGTAAGAGTATTTCATCTACTCCTATAAATATTTTTATCGAGCTAAAGAAATCTCAATTTGGGCAATAGGAATGTCTTCAGATTTCTTTGCAAGTCCACATGTTATATCTCAATAACACATGATAGAGTTTTGCCTCCATATATAACATAAATTTTGAGATTATATCACCTACCCAGAATTTAGCTATTACTTTCAGAAAATGATATTTAGAGATGATAGTCTGGGCACTAAGGTTACTCATTGCTATTCAGACAGTCATGATTTCTGGGTCTTTTAGGACAAAAATATTTTGTTTTTCAAGATGTGACACATCATGAGATCATATTTGTAGTTCTGATTGAAACTGTGAGGCCATTAGTTAAACGATTTAACTTTTCATTTGTATCTCCTTCCTTTCACACTCTCAAAAATTTTGGCTCATGACATATTGATGATAATTTGCTTTATCTCACAGCACAGAAAAAAATGTCAGAATCATATCACCAATCTTCTTAAAGAAATAAGAATACTGAACAGTGTGATATGATGTGTAATCCCATTTTTTCCTTTCTATATATTACCTTAGTCTGTTTTGGCTCCTTTAAAATACTTGAGTCTGAGTAATTTACACGGAACAGAAGTTCATTTTCTCACAGTTGTGCAGGCTGACATAGCCAACATCCAAGCTCCAGTAGCTTCAACTATCTGGTAGGAGCTGAATCTTCTGGAAGGAAGGAACAGCGTGACCTCACAAGGCAACAAGTGGGAGGGCAAGCAGCCAAAATTGTGCCAAGGCTCTGTTACAGGGCCTTAATCCCATTCATAAAGGAGCCCTCACAGCCAAATCCACTTTTTAAGGCCCTACCTCTTAATACCAACACCATTACATTGGCAGTTCCTGGATTTAAAAATGACACTTTTAAAGGCCACCTCTTAATAACAACACCATTACATTGGCAGTTCCTGGATTTAAAAATGACACATCCAAACCATGGTGTGTGTGTGTGTGTGAATGAGAGAGAGAGAGAGAGAGAGAGAATTGTCCAGATGATGAGAACATAGCAAAGGAACATTCCATTCTTCCCGTCCATCTGGTTACTAAGAATTATTTTAGGCTAATGTAAAGGAGAAAGCAATTAATGTCCTTGGTGTGGTGCTACAAATTTATAAACCTGGAGATGTGAATGTCATCAGCTGCTCACAGTTTGCTCGATACATCCCCGGATAATTCACACCCAGTCGACCCAAAACCATTATGTTCATTATGCAGAGCCACACGTTAATTTTCTAACCTAAATTCTTGTCTCTTAAAAGGATTGCTATGGTTAAAGAAAGGATGACATAGGAGTCAGTTCACAACTTTAATTTAACAAAACTTACAGTGACAAAGAGAAAATGAGTTTGAGGATTAAAAGCTAAGTCTGCTGAGTCTTTGCATAAAGAAGTTGTAAAGCAGTTGTTTGTTGGATATTTCCCAGAAGTAAAAATAAAGTGAATGATTATATCCTGGGGTACATCTGGTTGTTTTTTTTTTAAAAGACAAATTGGACAGCCATATGTAGACAACTGAATTTGGATCCTTACCTTTCATTCACCCTGCACAAAAATTAAATCAAAATGGTTCAAGGATCTGGATATTAAATCAACAACTCTACAATTGCTTGAAAAAGAAGTAGGATCAACATTACATGACATAGGGGTCGGCACAGCCTTCCTTAACAGGACTCCCATGGCACAAGCGGTAAAATCAAGAATAAATGCATGGGATGCAATTAAACTAAAAAGCTTTTGCACAGCTAAGGATTTAGTCAAGAGTCTCAAGAGAGAACCTACAGAATGGGAGAAAATTTTTGCCTGCTACACCTCGGACAGAGGGCTAATATCCAGAATATACAAAGAACTTAAAAAATTAAATGCCAAAACCACAAATAACCCAATTAATAAATGGGCTATGGAACTAAAAAACAAGCTTCTCAATGGAGGAAGTCCAAAAAGCCCATAAATATATGAGAAAATGTTCTACATCACTAACAAGAAGAGAAATGCAAATCAAAACTTCACTGAAATTTCACCTCACTCTGGTCAGAGTAGCAAAAATGAAGAATACAATGACAGGTGCTGGAGGAGCTATGGGAAAAGAGGAACACTGTTACATTGCTGGTGGGACTGCAAACTGGTACAGCCACTCTGGAAAGCAGTGCGGAGACTCCTCAAAAATTAGGGCTGGAACCACTTTTTGACCCAGCTATCCCACTCCTGGGTATCTTCCCAAAAGAGCTAGAATCAGCTTACTATAGAGATACAGCTTCATCAATGTTTATAGCAGCTCAATTTACTATAACTAAATTATGGAACCAACTCAGATGCCCCTCACCTGATGAATGGATCCAAAAACTGTGGTACATATATACAATGGAATATACCTGGCTATTAGAGAGAACAATATTATGGCATTTGCAGCCAAATGGATGGAGATGTAAAAAAAATTTGCTAAGTGAAGTATCCCAATCTCAGAGACTCAAGGGCTGAATGTTTTCTCTCATTTGTGCATGCTAGAATATAAGCAGAATCAGTACATTAGATGGCTAACCTAACAATTACCTCATCATGTATGAATTCTTACATGATCATGGGGAACTGTGCTAAGATTCCTGGGGGACATAGGGAGTGGGGAAGGAAGAGGGGAAGGAAATAGGAAGGACATCAAGGTGACCAGAAGGAGGTAGTATGGGTGCATCTAATCCGAGGGGAACCTCTGACTTTCAGGAGAAGTCCAATTAACTTGGGTCTTAAGTAAAGTGAAACATGGAACCATAGGGAACACAAAGCGGGGAAACCACCGTCTGGCACCAATATTGGCTTGCTCTGTCATTACACTTTTGTTCTTGATTGTTTGACGATGAACCCCTCCTAGTTGTAAGACCATGTTTATTGAATAAAAATTAAAAAAAAAAAGAGAGGAGGATAGTGAGAGTGAGAAAGAGGGAGAGAGACAGAGTCAATTTTTATTGAATTTTTTCACATGGCTTTTGTTGCTCTGACACTTAGTTGTGTACGTGGGTGATGGGGTTTGAACCTGTGTACTTGCGCATGCCAGGCAATCGCCCTAACTGCCAAGCCACATCTCAAGCCCCCCTGGGGTACATCTGGAAACACTTCTAGAGAAAACACATTTAAAATTAGGGTTTTTTTCTGTTGTTGTTGTTTTTGTATTCAGCTATAAGGTTTAAACTCAGAGATACTCCCTCTGAGCTAAACCTCTAGACCTTTCCATTTTTAGTGTTGAGACAGTCATACAAAGCTACCTAGGCTCTCCTTGAACTTGAAGTCTTCTTGGCTTAGCCTTTTGATTATCAGAAATTATAGGCATGCATCAACACATCTGACTTAGAAGTTGTTTTAAAAATTTGATTCTTTTGTATATTCTGTTTTACTCTTATGCATATTTGCTTTATCGTAAGAAAATATCTTCTCTAAATCTTTGCTAAGTCTGAAATTTTAGGTAGATATATAATATTTTTTCTCTGGTTTATCTTATGTCAACTCGTGTATTCATATGATACCCCCCAAATACAGTTACCTAGCTCAGTGGATATTTCTTTTTATCCTCTTATGTCAGTAACTTTTTTTTCCACCTCTACTGCACTCGTTCTAAAACTGAAGACTATCAGAATTTAAAGGAATTTTAAAATGTAAATGCTCTCTGATGCTTCAGGGACTGAAAATCCACCTTGTTAAATGAGATACTCCTCAGACCTACTTTAGGAGTAAAGGCAAAGTATTTTATGACAATTGTGTTTGAATCAAGTCTCAGTGCAAGATCTCCATCTCTAATTTTCTTTCTAATGTACCATGGGCATATGCCCAGACTACAACTTTTAGGATATTAGATTAGGGACTGAAAATCTAATGGGTTTCCTATTTTTACTTTATGAAAAATAATACAGTGTGTAAAAAAGTGCATATAATAGAGGACATAAGAAATGTACGTGTTCTCTGATTCCTCCTTTTTCCACACTGAAATGAACTTGAAGGGGCCTCCGAAGAGGATAAGGATCCTTTTGGCAAGTGGGGAGATTTCTTGTTCTGATGCAGTGAGCTAATTTCTTTGTCCTGCTTTTCACATTATTAACAGGCTAATTGGTGTTGAGACAGGCTTAGGAAACTCTACCCTTGAAACACTCATCATTCTCTTTACTTTTCCATAATATTCTTATGTTAAATTACAAAAGTTTGTGTCTGGAGCAGTGGTTCTGAGGTTACAGCACTTTCCTGGGCTGCATTAAGGATATGAGTTCAAACCCCAGCATCATATACACAACAAAGTGTTGGAGCAAAGAAAGCCACATAAAAAGCTAAATAAAATTTACTCTCTCTCTCCCTCTTTCTCTCTCTGTCCCTCTCTCTTTAAAAATAAAAGAAGAAAAGAAAAGAAAAACTTGGAGCCTGAAATGTGCTTGGAGATCACAGAATGAATGATGAAATGTTATTTCCAGTATATTAATTATAAGCCTAATCTACACAGAGAAAAAGATAGAGGCAGACATTCTCCAAAGCTAGGACTTATTTTCCTTTGAAATAAAAATTTGGTTCTCCAATGTATAAAATATGGTTTACGTTTATATTTTATATACCATATTTTAAATGGTTATATACTATATTTTATATGGTTTACATTTATATAAGGATGTGATACTTTTCCATTTCTTTGCCATTATCATCCTTCCAACAAATGTTTTATTTTGTCTTCTTGGTTAGATCAGAGCAATTACAACTCACAAAGTGCATAGGAATAGTGTCAGTGCATATATATGAAGTGATAAGCATGTTCCATTGCCTGGTTCAATCAGATTGAACCAGGCCTAAGGAGTTGGCATAGCAGCAGAATGACTTGAGAATCCTCTCTGGAGACTCTGGTATTCCTAAGCACAGGCAGGACTGATTTTTACACTGACTAGGGATTGCCTGATTTGGGGTAGAAAACCAGACACTAGACTCTCTGCTCACTTATGCACTCTCTCTCTCTCTCTTTCCCCCTCTCCCTCTCCTTGTCTCCCCCCCCCTCTCTCTCCTCCCTACCTTCTCTCTTCAAGTGCTGAGGATCAAACTCTGAGGCTTGCTCCTGCTAGACAAGTGCTACATCCCCAGCCACACTGTTGCTCTCCTAAACTTCATAGTTAAGTTAATGGAAACCGCCTGGTATGAAGACAAGAGTACTAGGTATAAAGTCCTCATTCCTCACTGAGACCTGGGGTTGTTCAGAGAAACCCGAGGACTCCAGTTCCTTTTCTATCAAAAGGAGCAGCACTATAGAGATGAGGATACTCCCTTTGTGATGAACATCATACATTATAGTATGAATATGTGTGAAATTTTTTTAAAGGACAGTGAGAGATGAGAGAGAGAGAGAGAGATAGAGAGAGAGACTGACAGAATCAATTTTTATTGAGTTTTTCACATGGCTTTCGTTGCTCTGACACTTAGTTGTGCACATGGGTGCTGGGTTTCGAACCCATGTACTTGCGTATCCCGGGCAAGTGCCATAACCACCGAGCCACTGCTCCAGCCCCTGTGTGAAATTTTTAAATTGCCAAAGGTATGCAAATCTGAAGTATTACATCAGTGGCTATGTTGTTTTCTTCAAAATAAGGGAAATGTTAAAACTTGGAATCTCTAAAATCAAGATCAATATGTAACCTGCTGAAGGCCTTAAAAATCGTGTACTTAAATAGATATGGTAGAGAATCTGTAAATATTCAAGAAAATATGAAATTCATTAATGCCTAGAAATAACACACACCTGACATTGGGTTTTTTAATATAAAACTATTAATAATGGATAAGTTGGGATTATCTAATCATTTGAATTTGAGACAGAAATATGACATTTTTATTCTTCACACTCAGTACTGCTTTGTTACATCTGGAGTAATGATCTATCAAAAATTTGTTTAGAGTACAGATCTTTGCTATCTCACATTGTGGGAGCCTAGAATTCTGAAATCACGCTGTCTTACTTCTGAGGACCAGGAAAAATGAAGGAAAAATCTGTTCCAGGAATTTCTCTTTGGCTTGTGGCTGTCAATTCTCTCCTTGTATCTTCACATTATCTTTCATGTGTATCTACCTCTGTATTCAAATTCTTTGTTTAGGGCGTACCAAACACTGCAGTCATTCAATATGGATTAACAGAAAAAATAAGAAGAGAATAAAATAATTAAGAAGATCAAGAAAAATGTGATAATAATTCTGGGCACAATGTTAATAATACCACATTGGGAACTTACCATATTTCAAATCTTTCAATTGCTTTACAAAATCTAGTCTCAACTAACAAATAAATTATGGAACCATGCGGTCAAATAACTGTCTCATATTACCTGTTTATTAAAAGGGGATGCCAGGGGGCTGGTGCGATGGATTAGTGGTTACGGTACTTGCTTAGCATGCAGGAGGACGTGGGTTCGAACCCCAGGACCACGTACACAATGAAGTGTTAAAAAACGAAAGCCACATGAAAAATTAAATAAAATTGATTCTCTTTTAAAAAAAAAGGAAGGATGCCAAATTGAAATAATGAAAATGAATGTAATGTAAAAGTTTCTATTCTAAACCAAAACAAAATGCTGACTAGAAAAGAATATAATCTATTTGAGAATTTTGTGTGAGATGGTGAGTTTATTTGTAGAACTTGCCTTTTTCTCCATACCTTCCTGGAACTTCAAAGATGAAGTAACTCTGAAATCTCATCCTCAAGTTTCCTTTGGAACCTAAAAACTCCGAGGTAATTGCTTAATGTGTCTTCTCTTACCCGAGTGTCAGGTGTCCTTTCAGTGATGAGAGGACTAAGCAGAACAGTTGGAGAACCAAGCAAAGGACAAACTGATTATTTCTACTCTGCAAGACTTTTGCTGTGCAGCTCACTCATCTCTTTCATTCTCACTTTTTTTGCTTCAATTATTTTTGTCACCCTCTAGTAATTTTCATTAAACCCACTTCAATCTAAATCGTAGCCTTTTAATATTATTCAGCTGTGTTATTTTATTTGCATTAGCTTATTCAATGTACTTTCCGTCCTTTTTAATTGACCTCTTTAGATCTGAGCTCATCATGGAGCAGAGAGCTATCTCTGCATCCCAAATTAGTCTTCGGAAACTCCTACTTTTCTTTCTTATTGGGGTCATTTTAATTATAATGTCACATTTTTAGAATAAATCATAGGTATTTGACATGTTTAATCATGATTATTATTTTTATCCTGTAACTGGTTTCTTCATGTTCAAGTCTCTTCTAATTTATTTGATAAGTTTTGTCATGTTTTTAGCTGAATTCTAAAGGATAGGCTACCTTCTGGCCTTCAGAGTCGTGGTATGCATTAGCTTGCTAGCTTGCTAGGGCTATCACAACAAAGTGACATAGATTGCGTGGTTTGAACAATGCACATTTATGCCCTCACAGTTCTGGCAACTGGAAGTTAGAAGTCAAGGTGCCAGCCTCAGCTCCTGCTGAGGTTTGAGGAGGGATCTTTCCCATGCCCCTCTTGCAGCTTCTTTTTTTTTTTTTTCTTTTTGCAATCTTTGGTATTCCTGTCCAAGAAAAGCATCACTCTGATCTCTGCTTTACTCTTCACATGAAGGTCTCTCTGTCTGGATGTCTCTATTCTAAAATTTTCCCTTTTTAAGGCACCAGATATATTGGCTCATTGGTCAGCCTTACTCCTATGTGACCTCACTTAAATATTTACAACTGCAATAACTCTATTCCCTAAAAAAGTCACATTCCAAACTGCTTGAAGTAACAACCACAACATATGAATGTTAGGGGCACAGGATTCAATCCATAGTATCGTATCACTTGACATCACAAAGCCTTTGATATTCTCCCATTAACCTAGAGGACAAAGTAAATGGTACCAGGACTTTCAGGTCCGTCTCAGTATCACTCTGAGCAGTATTGTAATCTTCTGCTTCCACATCTTGACCATGCTCCCCAGGGACAGGTCTACTCACTGTCTGCAAAGCACTCTCCCCGTCTTCTACCACTTCCCTGTGGCTCTCCATTCTCTCTGCTGGTTGCCAGCACCATGAGGAGGAGCTTCTTTTCCTTGAATATCTTCACAGTTTCTAGATTCACAGAATTGTGTCAGTAGATATTCCATGTGTCTTTTCCATTTACATGCCCCCTTCTACCCTAATAAATTGTGAATATATGAAACAGGGTGCAAGAAAAGTGTCTGAAATGTTGCAGACAGCAATACACTATTTTGTTTAAAGAATAATACATACTTAATAAATAAATAAGTGGAAGACAATTTTATTAATTAATCAATTAGTTACATAATCTATAATAAAATATATATTTTAAAATTCTATATTATCATATTTTAAATCTGGATAAGGGTGTAAAGTCATACAACCTAAGGCATTTGTAGAGATGTATTGTGAAGGGGGGGAAGATAAAGGTGGGTAATTCGGGGGCTCTCTTACATATATATATTATATAATTTCATATATAATATATATATTATATATTATATTATTTCATTAGAAGCTTGTTTTATTATTCAACAAATAAATTTCTGAATAAAAAGACTAAAAAATAAAATTCTATTTTAAATTTTCAAATATTTGAAATTAAAGTAATTAAGATATTTTATGCCTAAGGCTTTATTAATCATAGCACTCATTTTTTTAGTTATTGTTCAACAAATGTTCCCCAGTATCTGTATACATATGAATAAAATATATTTTCAAAATGTTTGCAGAATGGCAAAAGAGAGAGTGAAAATATAAAGACATAGTGTGGGAGAGACAGAGATAAGCTCCACCCACTGCCTTTGCTTGGTCTCTGCGTAGGTCTTTGATCAGAACTGGTAATCAATTAACATAGAACAGATTAACAAGAAGAAAGCCGACGAGTTTTATTAATTTTACATGCACATATGGATATTTAGAAAAGAATGGAGATCCAAAGAAATGGCCAAACAAAAATGCTTTTATGCTTTATGGACAAAGAATCATAAATCTGTGAGAAAATGACATCACAAAGGAACATGAGATAAGAGAAGTAATTCTTTCAGAATCAATAGGGAAGTAAAAGGGGGATGTCAAGCTCATAGAAGGTCAGGGTTGCTGTGTGAATTTATTCATATCCATGGCAACATCAATCCCTAGGAATGTTCTGGCCTACGTATAGTATACCCTGCAAACACACCTTGTTCAGCACGGGTTGTATTTGGGTCTTGAATAATTGATATTTGCTTTCCTTTCTTTTATGAAACATCCATCAGTTAAAAGAAGGCCAATCTAAAACATGGTAGGCAGAAAGTAACATACCTTATTTCCCCAAATTCAGTTAGTTTATGGGGTCTTTTCTATGCCAGAAAGAACAAACCAAAAAACCAACAGCTAACTGCTCATAACTAGGGGAGTTCCTTGAGGAAAGCAGGACACCGTCCCCATCTGTATTCCTGGTTCAGTACCATAGAAGTGCTGCCAAGGTTGAAATGCAGTCTAGAAGAGCAAAGAAGCTCAACGCTTTCCCCGAGAGGGTTGGCTTTGTTTGCAGCTGACTTCTAAGCCCATTGTGGAAAACAACACAGATTTTGCTGAGCAATTAAGAGAGGCTGAAATGATAGACCAAGGTACATTTTTAAGAAAGATATATAGGAAAGAAGAAAGCTAATAAAAGCCTTCCTGGATTCAGAACAAAGACAGATTAAAAATAAAATCGCAGATGCAGAGGAGAGAAAAAATGGAGTAAAGTAATATTTGAACAAATTTTGGCACATAAATTCAGAGATTTCAATAATTATTATACATGTATATGCTCATTTATGTCTATAGCATGTGGGTTTTACAGAGGAGACATGAGATTGGGAATGGATGAAAGGTGAAGATCCTGGACTAGGATCAGGCTTAACTTAGTTTGTAAATATCTATCTATGCATGTATATGTAACAAAAATCCCTCCAATATGTAAGACAATGTTGAACCAATAAAATAAGAACAAATAAAGCATTAATCGGCATATCCAAGAAGTAAACAAACTATAAATAGGGGAAAAACAGGAAAAAAGAAAGGATATTTATATACAAACACATTATCATAAACATATAATCCTTAATGTGTACATGCCTACCAAAAGATGTTACAATTTATGAAACAAAAACTGACAAAATTTTACGGAGACTTATATAAATCCAGTATTATAGCTGGAGACTGCTATACCAATCTATCAGTAATGGACATATCCAACAAGAAGAAAATCATAAGGACATATTAAACTCAAAAGCATCATCAATCAACTGAGCACACTGACATTAGAGAACACTTCCATTCACAATGGCATTCTTGAGCTTGCATGGAAGTTCATCATATAATCCATATTTTGGACCATAAAATATACTTTAATCCATATAAAAGAATAGAAATTATACAATATATGCTCTTGGAGCACAAACTAATTAAACTGAAAAACTGAAATATCAGAAAGAGTACACTACTGAGTATCTAAAGGAAATGAAATCAGAATACAAAAGAGATACCTATATGCACATGTTTGTTTTGGCACTGTTCACTGTTCTCTATCTAACTATGATAGAGAACCAACTGGGTGCCCATCAACAGACTAATGGATAAAGAATATGTGATCCTTATTCACAATGAATTATTATTCAGCCAAAAAAGAAAATGAAACCTTCTGACTTACTGCAAAATGAATAGAACTAGAGGATATTGTATTAAGAAAAATATGACAGACACAGAAAGACAAGCATTGCATATTCTCCTTCATATGTGGAAACTAAAATAGTTGCCTTGAAAATACATTAGTGATTCCTAATGACTGGAAGAATGCAAGAGTGGGAGGGTTAAGGGTAGAAGAAGAATGGTTGCATATATTTAATGCACGCTGATAACACACATGGGAAATGCACTGAATCTCATTAACGAGTACAATTAATATGTGCTAATAAATATAAAAAGGAAAGATAGAAAATCGAAAATCCCAAAACACAAGAAGATTAAACAATATACTTCTTTGCAAACAGAAGTCAAAGAAAAAAATCTCAATATTAAAAGGATTTTAAAGTGAATTTAAAAGAAAAATATAGCATATACAGATTTGGGAATGCATCAAAAATACACCACTGAATTCACAGATTAGGGGAAAAGAAAGATCAAATCAATAATCTAAGCTTTCCCCTTAGACAAATATAAACATAAAAGAAAATTAAATTCAAAGCAAGGAGAAAAAGACAGTTTGTAAAAATTATAACAGAAGATAATGACATTATAAAGGGGAGCCCAACAGAGAAAATTGGAAAACCAAAATCCGATTTTGAAAAGCTCAAGAACATTTGTGAAGCACTACTAAATTTATTAAACGATAAATGATGAAATTATTAATATCAATATTCTTCACACTCTATTGTGAATACTTTCTAATTCTCTGAGCACAAAATTATCCTAACAAGAACCAGAAGACACCAACAGCAAGAAAAGAAAGCTGCAAACCAATATCTCTTATGAATATAGATGCAGATACCAAATCCTTCTACAAAATTAGCAAATCAAATAATTTAATGAATAAAAATAATTTTGTATCATGATGATGATCATATCAACAGATACACAAAAGCCACTTGAAATAATCTAATATCCATTCATGATAAAGATTTTCAATAAACTAGGACTAGAAAGGAACTAAGTACATTTAAAACATCTTAATAAATATGTATGTATTTATTAATAAGTACATGTGAATTAATGTGATATGTGTATATATATTATATGTATATATTGTTCTGGATTTGTAGAGAAATATGGAAAATTTGTAAGCCAAAAATTCATGATGCAGTATATGAATAATAAGAGTTTCATATGGAATAGAGTTTTCATGGAAATTTTTGGAAGGAAATAACTCACAAATCATTAGGTGAATTTAGGGTTAGGGTTTAATAGTTTAATTCGT
This sequence comes from Aplodontia rufa, assembly GCA_004027875.1. NCBI lineage: Eukaryota > Metazoa > Chordata > Mammalia > Rodentia > Aplodontiidae > Aplodontia > Aplodontia rufa. Next base: position 19,514 of record PVKS010020319.1, on the reverse strand, counting down.
GATAATGCTACTAAAGGTTGTCAAACATTTATTTTTTGCATAAAGGAATTTTTTATTGGAAAAGAAGAATATCCACAAAAACTTACTACTAGTGTAGTATTTAATGGTAAGAAACTAGAAGCTTTTCTTCTATGACCAAGAACATGGCAAAGATGCGGCCTTTCATATCATTTCTTTCAACATGTTATTGGGACTAGTAAGTAGTGCGATAGCTCACACACACACAAAATAAATACATAAATAAATAAATAAAGGAAGAGTAAAAGGAGAATAGAAAAAAGGCAAGAAAGAACTGAAGATGTCTTTACATGATTTTCTGTATACAAAATATGAAAATATTTTATAAATAAGAAAAAATCTTCCTGAAATTAATGATTACAGCAAGATTATGGATATGAGGCTAATATAAAAATCATCAATACCTTACATACAGTAAGCAAGTGGAATTTTAAATTAAAAAACATTAAAATTAGCATGCCCCTCCAACTAAATCGTAATTTTAAATCTAATAAAACTCGTACAAGATGTCTATGATAAAACTGTAAATTTCAGTTGGAAAAAACTAAATAAATGGGCAGATGCTCTATTTATGAAATACTGTCACAATGTCAGTCTTTCCAGTGTGTTCTGTTATGGCACAGTTATGGCAGTCTCCATTCAAATCCCAGAAACTGCCTTTGTGAATATTGACAAACTCTTTCTAAAGTTTATTTGGAGAAAGAAAGATCCATACTAGCCTATGCAATATTGAAGAAGAGCAGCAAAGTTGGAGTATGGATGCTCTCTGACTTCCAGAGTTACTATAGGGGTAGGGGATTTAGCTCAGTGGCAGAGTGCTTGCCTAGCATGTGCAAGGCCCTGAGTTCAGTCCTCAGTCTTGGGTAAAAAAAAAAGTTACTGTAAAGCACCATCAATCAAGACATCACACCACTGATGAAAAAAATAGACAAACTGATCAATGAGACTGAATAGAGCAGCTAGAAACAGTCCCAAATTATATTCAATTTATTTTTGAACAATAATAGCAACTCACTGAACAAAGTACAGCATTTCAAACATTTGTTCTGGAATAAATGGACTTAGTATGTAAACTAGCAACTCCAGATATAAAACGGATTTCCTCCAAAAATAAACTCAAAATGGGTCAGAGACCTAAATGTGAACACTATAGAACTCATGAAAGATAACACAGGAGAGAATCTAGATGATGTTGGTTTGGTGATGACTTTTTTAGACATTATACTGAAGTCACAGTCCATGAAAGAAATGGAAATGGTCAGCATCTAAGCTCTATAAAACCACTATCCAGAAAAGAAAGATAATTGATAATTGGAGGAAATATTTGCAGAAGATGTGTTATGAAGGACTATAGAATCATAGGCTATGATTCCTCTGACAGGGGTCTCATATCCAGAATCTACAAAATCCTCAAAAATCTCAACTACAAAAGCACTAACAGCCTAATTAATAAATGGCCCAAAGAGCTAAATAGAAACTTCTCACCAGAGGACATGGATCAAGCCAATGCATACATGAGAGAGTGTTCTACATCACTAGTAATCAGAGAAATGCAAATGAAAACCACACTAAGATATCACCTCACTCCAGTCAGAATTGCAAAGATGAAGAAAATAAACAATAATAGATGCTGGAGGGGCTGTGGAGAGAAAGGCACACCAACACACTGTTGGTGGAGCTGCAGACTGGTACAGCCCTTCTGGAAAGCAGTGTGGAGAATCCTCAAAAAACTAGGAATGAGCCCACCATGCGACCCTGCTAGTGTACTCCTGGGTATCTTTCCAGGGGATTTAGAATCAGCACATTATAGAGACACAGCAATATCTATGTTCCTAGCAGCTCAATTTACTATTGCTAGGCTATGGAAACAACCCAGATGGCCCTCACTGGATGAATGGATCCAAAAACTGTGGTACATATATACCATGGAATTTTATACAGCAATTAGAAACAATGATATTGAAGCCTTTGAAGGTACATGGATGGCTATGGAAGAAATTATGCTTAGTAATATCAGCTTAACCCAGAGATCTAAGGGTCGAATATCTCTACTCATCTGTGGAGGTTGGAACTAGACCCTGGCCATTCAGAAAGGTGATCTATTATCATGTGTTAAATCCAGATAAGATGTAATGTTATGCGGCCTAATACTTTTTTAGAGATATTGTGGGTAAGGGAAGGGAGGGATACAGGTGGGTAATTGAGGGGGCACTCCTGGGGGTAAATCTATTATCCAGAAACTATACACATTTTATATTATTTTGTTAAAAACTTGTATGGTTGATCAAAAAAAAATACTACTTAAAGCTCAACCATAAGAAAATAACCCATTCAAATGTAGGCCAAAGACCTTCATACATAACTCACCAGAGAAGATACACAGATGAAAAATAAACATATTAAAAGCCATTTTATGGGGCTGGAGTGATGGCTTATTTGTTACTGCACTTGCTCAGCATGCGTGAGTACACGGGTTCAAACCCCAGCACCCACGTACACAATTAAGTATAAGAGCAATGAAAAACTCAATAAACAATTATTCTTTCTGTCTCTCTCTCTCTCACTGTACTTCACTCTTAAAAAAATAAAAAAAGCTATTCTATAACACAAGTCTTCAAGAAAATAAAAATAACAGCAATAAGATGTTATTATGTTACTTGTTAGAAGGGTAAAAATCCAAAACCCTGACAACAAAAAATACCACGAAAAATGTAAGGAAAGTAACAGATATTATCATTCACTGCTGGTAGAACTGCAAAATGGTATAGCAACTTTGGAAGACAGTTTGGCAGTTTCTTACAAAAGTAAGCCTGCTCTTGTCATAGAATACAGCAGTTATGCTCTTTGGTATTTATTCAAAAGAACTGAAAATGTATGCCCTCACAAAAACCTGTACAGAGATATATTCATACTGACAAATTTGGAAGCAATCAAGATGTTCTTTGAGTGGATAAATATATTATGATACATCTGGACAGTAGCATATTATTTATCACTAAAAATAAATGGGCTATCAAACCATAGAAAGATGAGAGAGAATCTTAAATTAATATTACTAATTGAAGGAAGCAAACCTTAAAAAGCTCAGTAGTGCAATAATACAATTATATGAAATTCTAGAAAAAATTATGCTATGAAGTTAATAAAGTTATCAGAGGTTTTCCTGGGCAAGAAGGAAGAGAGAAATGAATATGTAGAATTTTTACTGCAGGGAAAATACTCCATCACATATTAAAATAGGGGATTCATTTTCTTTTACATTTGTCTACACTTGTAGAATGCACAACTAATATCAGGAGTAATAAACCCTGATACAAAATATGGACAATGGAAGAAAATCATGTGTCAGTGTAGTTCATTAATGGTAACACATATTTATTTAAGTTTGATGGGAGATATTAATAATGAAGAAGAGAACTTATATATAGAGGACTGAGGTATCAATGATATCTCTGTACTTCTGAATTTTGCTATAAACCAACTTTGCTGTAGTAGTTTAAGACCTTATTAAAATGTTGTGTTTACTGTAAAGAAATGGAGTAAAGCAAGAGATGGCAAAAAAGACGTACCACAGTAGTATACCATGTACCAATATTTCCATCAACACCTGACTACACATGGAAACGTGGTCCCATTAGATTATAATAGCATGAAAAGTTGCAATCCACCAAGTAAATCTGCAACCATCATAACATGAGATTGTAGTGCATTTCTCATGTGCCTGAAGCGAGGTTGGTATCAAGAATCCCACTGTGCCATCAGTCATGTAAAAGCACAGCATATGTGTGATATGCAATACTTGATAACAAAAATAAATACCTATGCTAATGATTTATATAGCTATTATTATTATTTTGGAATGTGTTCAACTTAGGAAACCTTTTCTGTAAGAGTATGCTGTGTTATGCTAGCAGCCTCATGAGGCTCATGTTTTCTGTGTACCTTGATTGTATTATTTTCTGGTATGATTGATTTAGTCTTGCAAAATTTGGTTCATTATATCCCCAGGAGCAGTAGTCCCTAATAAGTGTGTGTGTGTGTGTGTGTGCATGTGTATGTTTCACACATCCCAGAGACCATCTCATGTAGCTATGTGTAAGTACACTGGACAGTGTTTATGCAGTAAGACCACAAAACAGTCCATTTCTCAGAATGTATCCTGTTGTTAAGCAAAACATGGCTGCATGAAGCGTAGCGAAAAGCAAAATGGTGGATGTAAAGCTAACCATATCAATGATATTGCCAAACATGAACAGACTAAGCCAGCTAATCAAAGGAGGAGATGGTGAGACTGAATTGCAATGCAAGATTGAACATATGCAGTAAACAAGAGACCATCTTAGCTTAGAAGACACATGTATGTTAAAAAACAAATGATTGAGAAAGATATATCATAAAAAACCTCCTAAGAGACCTAACATGACTATAATAATATCATGCAAAATAAACTTAATCTTTAATTTTCTTCATTATGAAAAAAGGTTACTTTGGGCTGGAGTGGTTTGCTCAGGGGTTAAGACATTTGCCTAGCATTCCTGAGAAGGCAAATTTGAACCCCAGCACCACATACATGGTGGTACGTCAGAGCAATATTATTTAGATTTTCATGTGGATTTCATTGCTCCAAAAATTAATAAAATTTATTCTCTCTCTCTCTCTTCCTCTCTCTCTCTCTCCCTCCCTCTCTCTCACTGTCCCTCTTTCTTTAAAACAAAAGAAAGAAAACAAATTATTTTAATGCATTTATAGTTAATGAGAAAAAATAATTGTAAATCGCATGTAAACCTTTCAAGAAAAACATGTGAAGCAAAATTTACTGGTAAGTTTGAATGAAGGAAATGCATAATTCAACAAAGTAATTGAACAATTAAATAATTCAATATTAAAAAATGTAAAGCTATAGAATATTTGAACACTGTAAATCAACTAACCCTAATAGTTGATTTTAGAAAACATCTGTTAGTACACATTCAAGTACATATGGAACATATGCAGGACAGATCATACGCTATTCTGAAAAGCAAATTTCAATAAATTCAAGAAGATTGAAATCATGAAAACTATTTTGTGAACATAATGGAAAATTATAAATCAATAGCAAATAAAATTTGCATACATCACAAATATGTAAAAATTATACATTACACATACCAGAATAAACAAGATTATCTAAACAGAAATCACAATAGAAAATAGAAAAATACATGGAGATGAATTATCTTAAGAGACAAAATACCAGAATTTAAGGGATCCCAATGAAGTAGTTTTTACAAGAAAATTGTAGCCAAAAAATGCCTATACTAAAAAAGAAAGGTCTCAGATTAATAAACTGACTCTGTCTTAACAAATCAAAAAAGAAGGCAAGCTAATACTAAAGCAAAAAGAAGGAAGAAAATCATAAAGTAGAGATAAATAAAAGTACAGAAGAGATAAATGATTTATAAAATAATTGAACTGGGGCTGGAGCAAAGTCTTGAGATTACAGTTCTTGCCTAGCCTGTAAGAGGATGTGGGTTTGAACCCCAGCACCACGTACACAACAAAGAGTCAGAGCAGTGAAACTAAGATTGATTCTCTCTTTTTCTCTCTCTCACTGTCCCTCTCCTTTAAAAAAATTGAAACAAAAGTTGATTCTTTATAAAGATCTACAAAATTATAAAAACTTTAACTAGACTAACCAAAAATGAGAAAGTCATTTTTTTAAAGAGAGAAGGACAGAGAGAGAGAGAAACAATTTTATTGAGTTTTTCACATGACTTTCATTGATATTTAGCTGTGTACATGCATGCTGGGGTTTGAACCCATGTACTTGCACATGCCAGCAAGCACTATAACCACAGAGCTAAAGCTCCAGCCCCCAAAATGAGAAAGTTATTAAATTTAGGAATTAAGGGAGATGTCAGGAAAGAGAGAGAGAGCATATGCGCATGCAAAATAAAGTGGACATATTCCTATGAAGGAAAACAAAAAACAGGCCCATTAAATATATGAATTTGGAATAGACCTATAAATAACAATTTGTTGAATTAATAATTCAAAACATTCCAAATTAAAAATACCAGGTTCAAATGGATTTACTAGTAAATTCGATCATGTAAAATCAGGGCAGCAATGATCAATCTGATAAACAAGCCAGCTACTAAGCAACTAATGGACAGGCAGTGTACTCAGTGTGGATTTGCTGGACAAAGGGATAATTCACATTCTGGGTGGGACCGAAAAAGACAGCATGAGGTTCAATTATGCTACTCAGAATAGTGTGCAGTTTAAAAGATGGAATAATTTATTTCTGAAAAATTTCATTTAATTGTTTCAGACCACAGCTTTGAGTGTATGACTCAAATGGCAAAATTTGAGTGAGTGACTCAAATGGCAAAATGTGAAACCACAGATAAAGGGAGACTTATTTATCAGGTGAAACTGCTAACGTATTAGAAGATAATATAGATATGAATCTTCCAGAAATTTGGTCAAGCAGTGGTTTCTTCCAATATGCAAAGAGGAATACATGTGATCTGTTTTAAAAATACATAAATTAAAGAAGTAATAATTTTGGTGATGCATGTGGACAGTAAAAGACAACATTCGGAGTGAGAGAATATACTTTCTAATCATATGTCCTGTAAGGGGCTGTATCCAGAATATATAAAATGTATTATGTCTCAATAAAGAAAGAAAAATAACCAAATTGATATATGTATGGACCATTTGAAAAAACAGTTCCCCAAAGATAGTACGCACCCTCACTACTGTTATTCAATAACATACTAGAAGGCAAACCACTCACTTTGGAAAAAAGAAAATAAAACTATCCTTTTCATCAATGCCACGATCGCCTCTATAGAAAATTCTAGTAAATCTGCTGGAAATTCCTCTGTGTGATATGAGTTCAGCAAGGTTACATGATACAAGAACAACATGAAATTTCAATATAAGTTTGCAAAATGTTGGCAATAAACATGAAGGATCAAACATTAAACACATAATACCTCTCAACAATCTCTCTATAGATAAGGAAATGCTTTGATAAAGATTTAACAAAACATGTAAAGTATCTGTATGATGGAAATCGAAAAAAATCATGCTGAAATACAATCAAATAATATTTTTAAAATAGCTATGTTCATGGATGCATAGATCCATGAGTCATGGGAAAATCAACACAATAAAGATGCTGATTCTACGAAACTAATAGATAGATTTAATGTAATATCTGTCTATATCCAGCAAGCATTTTAAATGAATATCAAAATACTATTGTAAAATGTATATAGGAAGGTGCTTACCCTAGAATAGCAAAAGCAATCATGATCTTTTTTTTAAAAGTGTGAATTGGGAAGAATCACTTTACTCACAATTGAGGCTTTATATTTTAATGCAGTAATGAAGGCAGCGTGGTTTTGGTAGAAGAAAAGAGAAACAAACCAATGGAACATAATTTCATAGAGTATGCAGGAATAAATACATAAACGTATGCTCACCTAACTTTAGAGAAATTTTCAAAAGCAATACTTAGGAGGTCAGATGTCCAAACTACTGGATGGCATTTTAGTAATTGGATATCCATAGGCTAACCAAATATTCATCTAAACTTCACACCTCAGAAAAAATTCACTCAAAATGAATCACAGATTTAAAAAAAAAATGTAAACCTATTAGACTTAAAAGAAAGAGGAATATTTTGATATCTACAATTGGGCTAAGAATTTCTAATTCTAAAGCGTGGTCCCTAAAAGGAAAAAGCAATACATTGGACCTCTCCCAAATTAAAAATATTCACCATGCAAAAATAACTTAAATGTTTGAAAAGTCATGTGTAGCACTGTGTACCTGTAGTACTAGCACTGGGTAAACTGAGGTGGGATTTGCTTGAGCCCATGAACTTAAGGTCCCTGTGAATGACATAGTGAGTAACCATATGAAAAATAAAATAAAAGGCATGAAAAAAATGAATTATATGTCGGAAACAAATATTTGCAAAGTAGTAATACTATATCTAGAATACACACACACACACACACATATACATTTAAGGTTAGCATTAAACACTCCCAAGTATAAAATGGGAGAAAATATGAAGAGCCACTTCATCAAAGGGAATATAAAGATATTCACTGCCATTAACCTTTAGAGATATGTAAATTAAAACTACAATGTAACATTTCCACATATCTATCAGAATAGCTAGGTCAAAAAACAATAGCGATTTCAAATGCTGGTAGAGATTCAGAAAAGCCAGATCATCCATACATTGCATTCTAAAATTATATCATCATTTTTGCAAAAACTATAAAGCTAAACTTCTAAACACAAGTCATAGAAACTAAAAGTTGTATACTTGGAAATTTATCTCAGAGAAGTGCAAATTTATGGTACCACAAAAAGCTCTACACAAATGTACATAGCAGCTCTTTTTATTTGTAACATCCCCAAACTGGAAACAACCTAGATGTCCTCCAAGGAGTGATGGATTAAACAAACCCCAGTGCCTCCAGATGGTGGAATCCTAGTTAGCAACAGGAAGGGATGATTGAAACTCCTAGTGAGCAGGGAAGAGGGGGTGTTGCATGCTTGTAATCCCAGTTCCTCCAGAGGCTGGGGCAGGAAGATTCCAAGTTTGAGGCTAACCCAGGCAATTCAGCAAGACTCCATATCAAAATAAAAATTAAAAGGTGCTTGGAATAAGGTTCAGGAGTAGACCATCCCTCTGTTCAACCCTCAGTACTATATGAAACAAAAGAAGGGATGCTCACAATGAGACGGATAAATCTCAAGTGAATTATGCTAAGAGAAAAGAGTAACTCAAAAAGTTACATACTGCATGTAACCTTTATATAACCTCCTGTAAAAGATAAAATTACAGAAATTCAGAATATTAGCACTTGTCAATTGTGAGAAGAAGGGAGCAGGAAGGTGTAAGGGAGATGGGTGTGGTTAGGAAAAGGCCATTCACATCTGTTGGACCTCCTTTGTATCTTGAAGGTGATTGTGAATGCATACATGAGATAATACTGCTTATTACTTAACAGAGATGCTCACCAATGCACAAATTAAAATTGGTATAACAATATGAACAAAAGTGGTAGGTTTTATCAATGTCAAAATATTGATCATGATATGGTACTGATTCACCAAAGTCTTACAATTGAGGAGAATCGTAAAGGGTACACAAGGAAAATTACCATAGTGACACTAAAGTCATGGTTCTGATATTTATCTGCACAACCTTTTACTATAAATACGTAATACGTGCGTGAAAACATTAAAATCTAGACCATTAGTAACAGTGTGCACATAGCAAAAAATAATTGCAAACAGAAAACAGAAAAAAAATGCAGTTTTTGGTTCAAAGAATTCTGTAAATGAGTGAGAATATAGAATCTGCAAATGACTATAGTTCAAGGAAGTAAATGTTAAATTCTGTAAAAGACATATAAACACTCACTAAATGAAATCTGGAGAAAGATGGACATATTTTCTGAAAAGATTCATGACATACAGGTATTTTGAGGGACTCTTTAAGGACAAAAGGTTTTTTTTTTTAATAAATTAATAGTAGGGGTAAATTCAGGTTGACAGAAATAGAATGAACAATGATATCAAAGTAAAAAAAAAACCATGAGACAGCAAAATACAATCAACCCACTTCTTCCAAAGCAAGGCCTATATGTGATAGTATTGTCAGAAAGAAAAAGGAGTAAGGAGAATAAAGGCCACATTTTAGGAAGTTTTGGAGTGTTAAAACCGCTCACTGGTAGAGTGTTTGCCTAGCAAGCATGAAGGCCAGCAACACAAAGAAAAAATAAAAGGCTAGTAATGCAAGGTTGAGAATTTTACATTTCCCCCATAATTTGTAAAACTCTATTAAACATGCCACACAGAGATTAAATGTCAATTCAATGAAAGTATTCATGTTGAAATATTTTAGTCTTGTTCTAGATTTATAAAAAAAAAAGGTAGAGGAAGAGAGCAAGTGGAGGGAGGAAGGAAGGGACAGAAAGAAAGGACGTAAAAAAGAAAGAGAGAAGAAAGGAAGGAAAAGAAGGGAGGGAGAAAAAAAAAGCTACACTACGGGAAGTTGTCTAACAAAATATAAAAAATACCTCTTAATTCATGGTGGATCTTCAGACAATTTAAAATACCCAAAGTGACTGATGCTGAGTTGCATCCTCTAAATCCAGAAACTCGAGAGGCTGAGGCAGGAGCATCACAAATTGGCGGTCTGACTGAGCAAGATAGCAAGACCACCAACTCAGCTAGACCCTGTTTCAAGATGAGAAGGCCTGACGGTATAGCTGAGGGGCACCCCTGGGTTTAATCACTAGTACCAAACAAACATAAACACATAAATAATAAAACATTAAAAGCCTGTCATAACTGGGGTGCACATAGATGTTCTATAATTATACTGTCACGATTCCAGGACTGAGGAGCAGAAATCTGTGTGGTCTTTGAGAGAACTGGGTTGAAGAGAAAGTTTTGAGAGCTCTGCCATCCTGCAAGCTCAATCTTGGAAGGAAGGAACCATACTTTTCTACTGAGGACTCTATCCTCAGTATTTTGCATGACATTTCAAGCCTGACAGATGGATATATATTTTAGATGACTTCTGAATGCATACATACATGAGACAGAATCAATAGGCTTTTAGCACATGTTCAGTCAGGGTGTTAAAAAGAAAGAGAAAACCTAAAACAGAACTGTTCAGTCTCTGGTGTCTGGTGAGGGCAGAGTTCCATAAAAGAATCAGGGAAGTCACAGCCATGCCGTGTGAGTTATGAGCCAATCACTGCTCAGCTGTTAGCAGTGCCTTAGGGTGTATTTGGAATATGATGAAAGTTACTCTAAATATGCTCTTGCTGCCTCTGTTATTGCCACTTAGAAACACTCAGAGTCAGAGAAATAGATGAACCTGGTTGTTTTTTCCGAGGGAGAACATGAGATCCTATGTACCAAATTCAAATCAACAACCAGTGTATTGAGGTTGGATGATTACATGGAAAAACAACATCCCTGGCAAACATGATTAAGGGTAAAGATTATAGAAGCTTCTAAGAAATGGAAAGTATTATTAAAAATATGTCAGCTTTTGGTATTTCATCCCTAACCCTTTCTGAAGATCCATTATTGTGCCAACAAACACTGTAAGAATAATGATTGTGACATTTACCGAAGAACTACACACAGTATAACTTTCCATTTTAATGTTCCATATTCCTCATGTTTATCCAAAACCCAGAAAGGTCTTATGTTTGTATTCAAATCCGCAGTAGTTTTCTTCCCATTTCTTTGTGAAATCACGAAAGAATATTTTCTTCTGGCATCTGCGTAAAGTCTGAGGTTTATGATACTTTTTCACAATGAATTTGCAGTGACAATCTTAATCAGGCTAGATTTTGGAGCTGTTTTTATTGCCCTGATTACATTCACAAGTGTTTATGTTATAACTGCTTAGATAGATGTCTTATAACAATTTGTTTTCTAAGAACTAAGTCAGCAGACTAAAATATAAGGTCTTTTTTAATCATGATGATTCCTCTGGAGTGTCTTGGGATTTAGCAAGTATATTTACCTGACACTTTACATCCTAAACATGTGACCCCAGAAAATTCAGTAACTAAAATTCCTTGGGGGAGCTTTTCGTGTTTAAGATATACTATATGCATACTTAGTGTTGAGGTCTGTATGTTTGTGTCCCACCAAAATTTGTGTTGACATCCTAAACACCAAAATGCAGGCATGAGGAACTGGGGCCTTTGGGGAGGTGATTAGCTCCTGATGACAGAGTCATTATGAATGGGACCATCCATGAACCAGAAAGCAAACTTCACAAGACACAGAATCTTCTGGGACCTTGAACTGCAACTTCTAGCATCCAGAACTGTAAGATATGCTTCTCTTGTTTATAAGCCACCCAGTCTTAGGTTTTTTATTATGGTAACATGAACAGACTGAGAATTACAAATACCATAATTATAAACTGGTGAGGCTTTCTCAGTGTCCATTTGGTGCAGCTGTTCTTTGTTCCCCCAATTCTCCCTTCTACCTACTTCTGATTAATATGAACAAAAGTTACATTCATGTGGGAGATCTGAAGAATAGAAAAGAAGTAACAGCAATTGTTTGGTGTATGCCCATATTTGCTTTTGAGTATACAACTGACTATCTTTTCTGGATTCTCCACCAACTACTTTGATTCCTAGGATGAGTACATATATTTAAATCAATAGCAGAAAGACCTGGCTCAGTACAGCTTCATACCATTCTGCCTCATATATAACAAGAGTTAATACTGGTATCAGTTCTAATTATGGATCGCAGATCTTTCTAGACAGTCCTGGCTTGTTCTCATTCTCCTTTGCTTTCTGCCTCATCATGCCCTTTCCCAGCTGCCTGACCCATGCACTTTAAGCTCCAGCATCAGATACAAAGAGCCTTGAAACTTGATGGATGCAGAGATTATATTTACTATGTATTTTGGTCAGCTTTTTCTCTGAGTTAAGGCATAACAGCATGGCAGAAAACTGGGGTGGAAGATGGCAACTCACAGAAGGATCAGGAAGCAGATACAAAATATACCCTATAAGCACTCCCCCAATGACCCACTTTCTCCAGCCATACCCTACTGCCTTCAGTTATCACTCAAGTTAATCCCTATCTGGGGATTAGCTCACTGGGTTAAGCCTCTTACAATCCAATAATTTTCACTTTAGCCCTCCCTGCATCATCATACATAAGATTTGGGGGAACACTTTACATTCAAACCATAATATTCTGCCCCCAGCTTCCCAAACCTCATTACAATCTGATGATGTAAAAAGCATTTAGTCCATTTTCAAAAGTCCCTATAATACCAACAGTTCCAAGATTGCCCAAAGTTCAAGTCTGGGGGTCAAAGCAAACACATATCGTGAGTCCCTGTAAAAATTAAAAGAAATATATAAGTATCCAATATGTAAATGTGCAAAGAAAATGTTTCCATTCAGAAAACAGGAGTATAGTAAAAAGGGTAGGGCCTAAGAAAGACTGAAATCCAGCTGGACAAACAACTCCATCTCTGGCATCTGGAGCTCATGGTATCTGGAGGTTCTCTAAGAAAGGCATGTGTAGCTTTATCCCTTTGGCCTTCCTGATGCAGTCAGCTTATCTCTGCTCAGTTCCTGTGGCTTCCCTCAGCAGATGTCCCATGTCACTGACCCAGGGAGACTCCCACTGTGCTGCAGCTTGCCTGGCCCCCAAGGCCTTCCTTGACCTCCATAACCTCCTAACTCTAGCATCCTGCAGTCCTGCAGAATCAGCACCATGTGGTTGATGACAATGTCTCCCACCATCTCAAGCAACAGCCGAACTTCCAGGGACCCTGGCTGCAGCAGCTTCTAAGTGCCTAAGTGGCTGATCATAGTGATACAACACCCTAGGCCTGCTGTGTAAGCAGGGTGCCCTGATAGTCCCTTCTCAAAGGAATTTTACTCCCTTGAGCTTAAGATGGGTGTGATATTGCCAATTCCTGAGATGCACTCAAGTCAATTTTCTTGTTGTCTTTGGGCAAAACCTTTTGCATTTCTTTAGTCCAGATAATATCTTTGACAACTGCAACTTTCTTAACCCTAGTTTTTTTTTTATTGAGAAATTTATTTTTTGAACAACCATATAAGTATTTAACAAAATAATATAAAATGTATATAGATTCTGAAGATTAGATTTACCTCCAAGAGTGCCCCCTCCAGTTACCCACCCTTATCACTCCCTTACCTTTCCCACAACATCTCTAAAAATGCCTTAGATTGTGTAACATTGCACCTTATCTGGATTAAACACCTTTCTCAATGGTCAGGGTCTAATTCCAGCCTCCATTCGACCCTTGGTTCTCTGGGTTATGCTGATTTCACTCAGCATGATTTCTTCCATTGCCATCCATTTACCTTCAAAGTTTGCAATATCATTGTTTCTAATTGCTGTGTAAAATTCCATGGTATATATGTACCACAGTTTTTGCATCCATTCATCCAGTGAGGGACATCTGGGTTGTTTCCATAATTTAGCGATTGTAAATTGAGCTGCTATGAACATAGATATTGCTGTGTCACTATAATGTGATGATTCTAAATCCCCTGGAAAAATACCCTAGTTTTACTCCCACATTTCAAGTCCAAGTATTTCAGATCTTTCTACTCTGCTTTAAGATCCTGAATATCACCATAAACTTAGCTAAAAGCTACCAGCAATGCCCATACCACTGCCCAAAGTTCATGCAGTTTAGAAATTTCTTCTGAATGATTAAGAAGTCTGTTGTTTCTAAAATGAGACTCACAGAGAGTCTCAGGACATGGGGGGAAAATGCAGATAACTTCTTAGCCAGAATGTCATATGAGTGGCCTCCAGTCTAATTTCTAGTAGATACCTCCTCCTCTGAACCCTCATGAGCCCTGTCTTTGCTGTGCACAGTTCTATCAGCATTCTGGTCTTCTGAGCTCCCACCAGAAACACCCATTAAGCTCTGCTTACAACAATCTAAAACATTTCCAGTTTGTATTGCTAAACATCTCAAAATTCCTCCTGCAAACTCCAAGACTCCAAAAGCTTCAGAACCACATGGTCAGCTTAGTCATAGCCACAACCCCACTGTCAGTACCAAATTTCTGTTTTTTTTAGCTTTTTTGCTGCTGTGACTAGAAAACCCGACAAGAACAATTTTAGGAAATATAGTTTATTAGGGGGCTCAGGGTTTCAAGTCTTGGTCCACAGTAGGCCAGGTCCTTTCCTTGGGGCTTGAGATGAGGCGGAACATCATTGCAGAAGAGTGTTGTGGAATGCAGCAGCTCACATGCTGACTGGGAGGCAGAGGCACTGTACTCACCACATACAAGATATACACCCAGTAGCCATGCCCTCAATGACCCATCTTCTCTAGCAACACCCTACCTACCTTCAGTAGCCAGTTAATCCCTATGAGGGCATTAACTCAATGATTAGGTTAAGGTTTTTATAACCTGATCATTTCATCTTGGCCTTCCTGCATTGCCACACATGAGATTATGGATGACAGCGGACCCTTAAACATAACACCTTTTGAAGGTAAATGGATGGCTATGGAAGAAATTATGCTGAGTGAAATCAGCACAACCCAGAGAACCAAGGGTTGAATGTTTTTACTCATCTGTGGAGGCTGGAACTAGACCCTGGCCATTGAGAAAGGTGGTCTATTATCAGGTGTTAAATCCAGATATCGTGTAATATTACACAACCTAATACTTTTTTTAGAGATGTTGTGGGAAGGGGAAGGGAGGGACAAGGGTGGGTAACTGGGGTGGCTCTCTTGAGGGTAAATCTAATCGTCAGAATCTATATACATTATATATTAGTTTGTTAAAAATGTTATGATTGTTCACAAATAAATTTCTCAATAAAAAACATTTGGGGTCATAGGAAAGGCAAATAAATTATATATGCAAAAGTTAAAAAAAAACACTATGCTTCATTTATACCATGCAACTAATAAGTCTTTGTATTTTAAATGTTATGTTTATTCAAATTTTCTCATAATGAATGCAAAATAAGAAATTACTATCTCAAATTCTTAGAATGAACACTTTGAATCAACATCGAAGGCAGTGGGCTAATGACAATAATTATTTTAGAATATTTAAAAAGAATAATACATAAGTGGTCATATAACAAGGACTTCCAGGGAAATAAAAGAAGGTTTCAGAATATAATATCATTTCATACCAAGAGACCTATACAAATATTGAATTTAACATAGTAAAAATCATCTCTGAAGAACACAAGTTCTCATAGAAATTCTGCAAAACACCAGATACAACCTTCATTTACATGTTGCCTGGAATCTATGCCATGTACCATATTAGGAAATAAGTTACATTAATGCCCAAACTGGAGGAAAAAAAAAAACTCTGCCTTTTTGAGCTAACTCTCAGTGAAGACAGAAAAAAACCATGGCAATAATATGGTGCATACTACATCAAGTGATGCTTAGTAGTATAGCTAAAATTGGAAATTGATCAGCATTGTGGAGACTGCAAGGATTGGAAGTACTGAATGAAGCCCATGCATGTTGTAATTTCACACAGAATTGTCAGTATAGGCTTCTCAGGGCTGACATTTAAACAATTTAAAGAAGGTGATTAGAAAAATTAATGTTTGTGTTAGTCAGCTTTTCATTGCATTGCCCAAAATACTTGACAAGAACAACTTACAGGAAGAAAATTTTATTTGGTCTCAGTTTCAGAGGTTCAGTCTGTGGTCAGCTGGCACTGTTGCTTAGGGACCAAGACAAAGTATAAAATTATGACAGAAGGGAATAGCAGAGGAAAACTGCTCAGCTCAGACATCCAAGAGGCAGAAAGAGAGAGAGAAAGAGCAAGGAATAAGGGAAAAAATATAAGGCACTCCTGCAGTGACCTACTTCCTCCAGTTATGCCACGCGTTACAGCACAATTAGTCCATTTAAAGTGTTAATCCATCAGATGCACCAATCCACTGATGAGATTATAATTCACAGAATCTAATCACTGCACTTCTGAACATTCCTATATCAACACAGGGGCTTTTGAGGAAACCTCATGTCCAAATCATAGCAACATTGATGAAGAATGTATTTTGTTCTGGGTACAACCATTCCACAGCCATAAAATGAGTTCATAACCGTTATGTTTGAGTCACGACTAGGAAGCCAGTATGCTTGGAAGCCAGAATGGAAGAATGAGAAAGTCAGAGATTCAAAGGGAGAGGTTCTGAAAAAATAATGCACAAGAACCTGGTGATCATCTTAGGGAGGTGGATATCTTCTCACTGGGCTTTGCATTGTATTAGAATGAATCAGAAACCATGGTTGGGTTCAAACTGAATATTCACATGTTCTGACAAAAACATTTTCAGAGGTTCATTCTGATTCCTGCAGGAGAAATTGTTTTTAGTGTGGCAATTTCTAGTCATAAAGAGACCCAAGTGAGAAGAGAGATGACTCCTGACCATCATTGTCTCAGAGGAGGTGATAGCAAGAAGGCATAAGCTTATAGTAGTACTTTAAGAGAAGAAATAAATGTCTATTGCTGGGGCTGGCGTGGTGGCTCGGCTGTTATGGCGCTTGCATGGCATGCCCGAGTACATGGGTCTAAAACCCAGCACCAACTTACACAACTAAGCGTCAGAGCAATGAAAGCAGTGTGAAAAACTAAATAAAAATTGATTCTGTCTCTCTCTCTTACTGTCCTTCTCTCTTTAAAAAAAAAAAACAACGCCTATTGCTTAAGAATTTCCTAATATGGTATTTTGCTGTAGCAGTGCAAATGCACTAAGACGTGGGACATTGAAGTATCAAACTATGATTCTGGAACTTTTTGTACCTCAAGGCTGTCTGCCTTTGCTTCATATATATTGGGGTATGTTGATAAGTATATGTGCTTATCTATCGCGTTCCCTCTGCCCGCAGAGAAGACACGACACGCGGTTGGGTTGAGAGAGCTTTTATTTGGTCGACCTTCTTCTTCTCTCTTCCCTTCTCCAGGGAAGTTACAGTCACAAGACAAAAAAAAAAAACCTTTTCTCAACCAATCACATTGCTATATTGAGGCATGCGCATTCAGGAATCATGCGCTAGGCATGCAAGCCCCTGACCAATGAGAATCACTTCCTCATTTACGCCAGACCGCACTGGCTCAGTGCCAGCAGCCATCTTAAGCAGCCTATCTCCAGGGCTGGGGTCCCGGACACCCCGACACTTATCAGTGTTATATATCTCACTGAATGGAATCTTTAGTCAATAAGTTTTATACTTCTTTACTACTTAAATATTTTTTCAACATCTATTTTTTTCTGATAAAAAAGTAGAAATAGTAGCATTTCTTGACAGATTAGCTATGAAGCATGTCAAGAAATTGTGAATAATTCCAGAGCATAACTCCTGAAAATCAATCAGTATAGCATTGCTGTATCCCAGCATAAGGAACTTGTGTAGTGAATTCAGGTATTCATTTCTGAAAGGTTCAAATGGAAATGTTTTTAGATATCCCTATTACCTTCCAACAGTGATAGAATAAAGGATATTAATAAATTTTAAAAGTTTGTATATATAGCTTCTTCTTATAGAATGAGAATACAAAGGGACTCTAAGAGCTCCTTGATATATATATTTATTAATATCATTGATTATATATATTTATACACACATATATGTATATGTATACTTTATTTTGCTTAAGCAGAAGAGATTTTAAATTCTTGAGTAAAAATTCTTCTTAAAAATATGTGAGTTTGGGGGCTGGAGTGGTGGCTCAGCGGTTATGGTGCTTGCCTGGCATGCACAAGTACACAGGTTCAAACCCCAGCACCATATACACAAGTAAGTATTGGAGCAACAAAAGCCACATGAAAAAACTAAATTAAAAAATAGATTCTCTCTCACTTTCCCTCTCTCTTTAAAACAAAATGTAAGTATGGCTGGAGTAGTGGCTCAGTGGCTACTGCACTTGCCTGTGTCATGTCTGAGGACATGAGTTCAAACCCCAACACCATGTACACAACGAAGAGTCAGAGCAATGAAAGCAATACGAAAGACTAAATAAAATTGATTCTCTCTTCCTTTCTCTCACTGTCCATCTCGCTTTAAATAAAAATGTGTAAGTAACAGCAGTTAGTAATTCATTAAATAATTTTTCAAGGGGTTGGGGATTTAACTCAGTGGCAGAGTACTTGCCTAGCATGCACAAGGACCCAAGTTCGATCCTCAGCCCTGCAAAAAAAAAAAAAAAATAATAATAATAATAAAAATAATTTTTAAATGGAACAATATAGTAAATGCTGATAACTGACAGGATAAGCCAAGTAAACACAGGAATATACAGTCAATGGGGAATCGTCATGTTTGTAATTGTGATTTAAGGAAGTAACAAGTCCTAATATAGCAGAGATCTTTTAGCAATTAAGCACAATTCTTCAAGAATATATCTATTGCAAGTAGGATGGTATCTCTATCTATGCTTTCTTAGTAAACACATGTATCAAAGGATTGATTTTGAAGTATCTTTGTGTCATTCTCCCTCCATTCTCCTAAACTAAGAAGATACATCCAAGGAAGTTTCATTTACTCATAAACCAACATTGATAGGGAAAGAGTGTTTGATTGGGACATTATACTCCAGTGGGAAGAGATTGATAATGAACACATAAAATGTAAGTAAAATAGACAGTGGTGTTTGTTGTAAAATAATAAAGTAGGTAATGGGGGCTGGATTACATAGTTGAAATCACATAGCATATAGTCTTTTTTTTTCTTTTCTTTTTTTTATTTTATTTTTGAGCAACCTTACAAGATTTTAACAAAATAATATAAAATGTGTATATATTCTGGATATTGCATTTATCCCCAGGAGTGCCCCCCCAATTACCCTCCCTTATCCCTCCCTTCCCCTTCCCACTATAACTCTAAAAAAAGTATTAGATTGTAAAGCATTACATCTTATCTGGATTTAACTCAT